>JAWPHD010003493.1:47500-215199 GCA_037043455.1 Cyrtodaria siliqua | reverse complement strand
ACTGCCTCATTTTAAGGGCTATTCCATTTGATCATTGGTCTATAGTGTTTGGGAGCCAACTCCATCTAGATCGATGAGGTTTCAATTATCCTGTACCTAAAGGTTGGTGTTATTTATTTATCCATGCACCAGGTATTCTTTGCCAGGGGTTCATTGAAATTTAGTTACTCTGTTCCTTTTCGGCTTGTCCCTTGGTCAATACACAGCACTTTAAACCAGTTTATGTGCATGGCCACTAAATTATAAAACCACTTCTGAGGCTGTGTCTATTCAAAATAACAACTCTCTCATGCAGGGTTCCATCACTGCAGTTTGTGCGTGTGTGTGTGTGTACCTCTGGGGTTTATAGTCAATAGGCATAGTCAAGAGTTATATAAACAAACATGGCGTCCAAAAAGGTATATGCACAATAGATCCTGGGCAGGTTGCAAATTGTATTTTAATAACACATTTCCTTCCAAGTCAACAACTTCATCTTAGGGTTTTCATACAAAATGGTGATAAATGAGATAAATGTCATTCCAGTTGTCAGCATCACGATGACATCTTTATGTATTAGTTAAAGGGAGTTTACACAGTTGTGTGGCCTAACCTTTTTAATGCGGGCTAGATTCACTTGAAAAGGATACATGTTCTTCGTGTATTGTTGTCGGAGTGTTAGATGTGTTTAGCTTTAAGAATAGTTTGTAGATCGTTTTGCAAGTACTTGGTATTTCTATTTGTGGCTGATAAAACAGTGGAGCTACCGACATAAAATTGAGCTTGTAGCCTGTAAACAGTCATGTACCGATTGATTGACTTACTGTTCATCAATTACTTAGGAGCCTTAATTGATGATGTATTGTTTACAAAAGTCTAAAATCGATCGTAGGTCAAAGGGTAAAAATGCAGTTAAGGTCATGTTTTAAAATAGAAATAAACTTGATTATAACAGGAGACAAAAGTTAATACACTTAGGAAAATGTGCATATTGTACACAAACAAATGTATATCAGTTGTTTGCTGACTGAAATGAAAATAAACCATGGCTCGCGAAACAGTAGGAAAGATACATGCTTTATCAGAAATCATTCAGAGTTCTAAGTCTGCAACTGAGTAACATGTACATGTTACAGATCTTCATATTATTTAACCGATTAAGATCGATATTCCTGATGCTCATTTAGGAACGTTTAACCAGTCAGTTCTTGTTTTTCGAGACAGCACATTACAGTTATAATTCATCCTCCAGACCTTTACATACTGGAACATTTTCTGACATTTATTTCTTTTTGCCAATGTCTGATGCATCAACTCAATAATGCTTGAGGGAAATACCCACATTATAGATTTTTTAGTTGTGGTCGTTTTTTTGCTCTTAAATACTTCCTTGGCTTTCAATGGCGTTATTTTTATCAATCCTTTAGCAAGGACAAGGGCCAGAAAGCGGCTAACGGCGAATAATAAATAATGGGGGCCTTTATTTGCTACAGCCCAGACATTCAGGCTGATGATACCTGTCTTGAACAGGATGGTGTTCATTATTTAACTGTGGGGGAACAACCTTGTTTGTTATAACCAGTTAGCATACCCAAACATTCCGGCTGATGATACCTGTCTTGAACAGGATGGTGTGCATTTATCAAAATGTGCGGAACACCTCAGATAAGACCTTCAGTTTGAACAGGTGTGTGCGCTTTATGGTCAACACAAATTCTTTAAATGAAGTTATGACGCAAGACACATATATGATTCGAGGGCTTTTTGGTATTTTTTTGCCGAGAACCCGATCAAAATGTCACGTGGGTTTCGCCACCGTTGTGTTAATTATAGCTCAGCGGTACTCACAGATTATTGGACCCAAATTTACGGACGGATAGACAGACAGGGTTAGACCTATTGGAGGCATGACGTCATCCAAGATGGCCGCCGCTGGCATTTATATGAAAATAAGTGCACAAATATTAAAGGTTGCCGAGGACAGGTATCCAAGATGGCCGCTAGTGACGTCACAATGAAAATATTGTTAGTGCTACATCTGAAACATTTGTTGTTGAAATTTGAATGAAACTTTTACAGACTGTAGCTATTAGGGTCTAGTTGTGCAAGAACTTTATTTAAACATGTTTTCTTTCTTCCACTGATTGCAAGTTATTTTACTGAAAAACCAATAAGTGTCATTGTCTCAGTTAACGCTGACAGTTTTAATTTCATGACATCATCCACAATGGCCGCCATTGACGTCATTATAGAAATAGGTGTAATTGCAATATCTCCTTCATTTATGATCGGATTGTTGATAAACCGTTCAAAGGTTGTAGAGATTCAAAGTATAGTTGTGCAAGTATGTCAAATGTATTCATGTTGTCATCAAAGATGGCCGCCAGTGACGTCATAACTCGAAATCGGGAATCTGTACAGTTCAGGCTTTAGTTATGCAGGAATGTCAAAGATAGATTATTCTCTACCTTAAATCGTCATGACGTCAGTGACTTTCAGAATATTATTAAAACGTTTTAGTCTTTTTCATTTCTTGCATTTTTTATGATTATTTTACTGAAAAATCAATTTGTGTCATTGTTATCAGTCAACCCTGACCGTTTTAACGCCATGACGTCAATCCAAAATTGCCGGCGAGTAACGTCATTAAATAAATATTTTAATCGTTATGATATCTACTTCATTAATGATCTAACGTTTAATACAACGTTCACTGTATATAGCATGAGAGTAGAATATAGTTTAAGTGCAATAATGTCAAAGGTTGTCACGTCGTCATCAAAGATGGGCGATTGTGACGTCATAATTGAAATATTGTTATCATTACATCTCCTACAGTTATGATTGGATTTGAACAAGACGTTCAAGATATTATAGAATTCAGGGTCTAGTTGTGCAAACATGTCAAAGCGAGTCTCAACGTCATGACGTCATGACATCAATGGCGTCACATTATTATTAAAATTTAGTTTTTTAACATAAATTCACTTTTTAAAGGGATTTTACTGAAAAATCGATCGGTATCATTGTTTCAGTCAACGCTGACAGTATTTGCTCCGCCAGCTAGACCGCATCATGCATATGTCTTACTGACGCATCAGTTAAAACATTTTTAACGTCACTTGCTGCTTCTCGATAAGTTAAAAGTGAAGACATTATTATTAAAATAACTTAAAATAGGTTTTTTTCAAAGTCTCGTTGAATCTCTTCAAAATCTTCGCCAAAATCGTCCAAAACGTCGTGGGGCGATTTCAAACGTCCTATTTTCGCCAGACCCTAGTTCTGGATCCGTGTAGCACAGCGTAACGAAGAAATCATAAGCGGGTCGGTTGACCGAGGCTATGACAGTATAAAACGTCATGACGTCATCCGTGATGGCCGCCAGTGACGTCCATTAAATAAATTTTGTAATCGCTACTCATGATCGGATTTTGATTTAAACGTTCACAGGAGGATCACTACAATCAACGTCTAGTTGTGCATGAAATGTCGAAGTTTGTTACGTCATCAAAGATGGCCGCCAGTGACGGCTCATAAAATAAATATTATTATGGCTATATCTTCTCCATTTATGGTCGGATTTGAACATAGCTTTCACAGATTGTAGAGTTCAGCGGTCTGGTTATGTACGAACGTGGTACATGTTATCCCGACGTCATGACGTCAGTGACATATTAATATTCCAGAAATTCGATTTTTCCACTGATTGTCATGTAGTCCAAGTTATTTTATTGATAGATCAATTAAGCGTCATCATCCGAGACAACTCTGGCAGTTGTGACTTCATAACGCCATTAAGAAAGGAAAAGCCCGTTTGATCTGTATCTGATCTAATATATTCTTAGTGTCTCGACAAAGTCATTGCTTGACGTTTCAAAACGCTTATCACAGCCGTGGTGCCTAAAGTGACCGATTATCTTAACATCATCTACGCGCCAAAAAAAACAGTATCATATACCTAATTGATTTATTTATGTTCATAAAAGTAGTTACACCGTCAACGTAATTGTTCATGTTGTAATCTGAAATACTGGAAAATTACGCATTCCATCTCAAATCCTGAATCCGCATCTGCCGTAAGTCGTAAACAAGCACTGAATGAATTGAATTGGGTTTTAAGGCGCTCCAACACATGATAGGTTATATGGCGCCTCTACCAGGAATGAACGTGTCAGGCTCATACGCCTTTCACATCAAGATAAAATATGGAGAATGGGCCATAGAACCATCTGAGCTGCAAAACTGCAGAGATGCTGCAAAATCTATAGTAGATACTCCATTTACGATAGAGCCACGCTTCCACGTTTGCAAACATTGGTGTCATGCTAAAGACCTTCAATAAGAATGATAAAAAATGACAAAATAAATATGAATGGTTGTGGTGGGGGGCATGTCCTCTAAATGTGACAGTGTGTTTGTGAGAGTGCCGTGGTTGTATGCTACCCCTGCAACCACACGGGGGAAACATGCACTGAAAATTCTTATTTTAAATAGTTGACTACGCCAGTGATATGTACATATGTCTATGATTACACTCACATTAAACGTCAATATTATATTCGCGCTTTTAAAAGTGGTATTAAATGCAATTACATGACATATTGCCACAATAATAGTACTGACAATATGTCAATTACGATATCATTTGTCGCTTTATCTCGGCGTGACCCAGTGGACGTGAAACCCCGGAAGACCCACGTTCAAGCCTCATAGGCATCACATATTCGTCGGTGCGTTCTTGGGATTGACACTTTCTCTTATACTCGTCCATTGGACGGGGACGTAAAACGGTCGGTCGAGTGTACGAGTGTATGAGTCTATTTTCCAAAAAAGAACCACAGGAATCCAGCTTTAATAAGTTTAGAAATTTAAGAAATAATGTTTTATTACGTCTCTGGTGTAGGACAGGTTCCCGAATTCCGATCTATGTCAGCGGGGGGGGGGGGGGGGGGGGGGGGGACGACATCGGGCGGAGTGGGAGGGGGCATCTTCTCCTCCGTGGTCAATTGAAAGTTAAGACTAACCATCAATAGCACTAGCGTCCTATTTTGGAACTATTCAAACACGCCAGCATGCGGTTGCCCAACTCATAACATGCTTAGTAGGAGCATGCCACCGTAACATCGCCGCCCCGAAAATACCCCATCTTCCACCACCCCCACGACCCACCCCCAACACACACACATAAACTCTACACGTTCTCAACTCATTGTAGTTAGAACTGGGCTTCCGCATACTCAAGGTCCTGGCTACGTCCCTGCATAGTCATTATGTACTAATTGCAAAGTTAAATACGTTATACATTCACCGTCATGGTCACGTTCTTAGCAACAATACTGGCGAGTAAAATTCAGCTCATATTTTCCGCAAACTGTGTTGTTTTCCTTTGAGTCCTTCATTTTGAGAACGTAATAATCAATATCAGAGTTATGTGCAAAACATGCTTAAAATTAATGACATTTCAAGACAAGGGTAGGCGTTCCCTAGATGTGTATGCATGGCTTATCTGGACTAAGGTATTAGGTTGACCTGAAAAAGAAATTTGAAACCGATTACCGAAGGAGTGTTGCTGGACTACATTTTCCCATGCAATAGTATGCCGAACAGTGATTTACAGTTATCTGTACAAATTGTCTCCCCACTAAATACAATTGGCTCGAAAAAGATCCTTAATTTGTTTAAACATATTTATTTTACATTGATTGCGAAACAAGTTCTTGCAACTTAGATTAATCACTCTCGATGGCTTCCTGGGTAGAACCAGTACTAAGCAATGTGGATTAATTATCTTGCTCAAGCATAAATAAAGTTCGGCGCTCTACCACTGGACCACGCACTCCAATTAATGATGACATTGGGAAGTTCTAATGATGTATTGAATTCCAGTCACAAAGTACTGTGTAGATATTTTTTTCTCTTTATGTACGTAACTAGTACTGATATTCAGTTTCGCAATTTTCAGGCTACAAAAGCAAATTAAAAGTTACCCTTGTTTTGTTACCACTGTATTAGAACACAAATTGCTCTCAGTATTTTGAAATGGTATGTTCATTAGTTATACTGTTGACAACTTAACACGGGATATTGGTAAAAGCATCAGGTGTACACTTACAGACAATATAATACTTCACAGACAGCTAAATACATAGCTTGTAGACACGCACTGTACTGCAATAAATTGATGAATTGCCTATTATATAGCACTTTTCGGCTCTTGAAGTTACGAATATAGTGCCTTTGTCTCGGTCATAATGTATGTTTATCAGCAGAAGCGCTCTTCAAAACATTCATCATTGTAAGCCTTAAGCGTTTCCAATAATGCCGGATTACTTGTTATATTATGGCTATAGGTTAATGTAGGGCTATAAATAACTAAAAACGACCAACGTGTTCTAATAATAATCTATAATTACGATGTTATACATTGTAATGTAAATAGGGAACTGACCAGCAGCGGTCAGTGTTCCAGAGTGGAGAGTGCGTGGTCAGAGAGTATCTGTTATAAGACGACATATATGATAATACAACATACTCAATTGTGTGTTTTGTACACAGTCGCTAGTGACGTGCGTGGTAACAGTATAAACAAGAAGAAACTGATGCAAAGCATCAAAACTGATGCAAAGCATCAGGGCGGCGAAGAATGTTTTCAAAAGGAGGAAATAAAACATGTGTATTTATTTCCAAATTTATATTATATAACAACAAAAATGTAGAAATATTTTAATAAGTATAAAAAGTTATATGGCAACAGTAGGTAGTAGTAACTTGAGAACAAAGGCACATACTTAAGATATCAAAACATATTTAAGTGTTTGCACTAGAATGTTATGAAGATTTTTAGAATGTCGAGGTAGTTTGAATTAAGTAAAATAAATATCAAAAAAGAAGCTGATATGATCAGTGAAATGTGTTCTATGACAAATGGCTGGGGTAGGTGGACATTTATTCGGAAGAAGTGGTTTGTAGTGATAAGATATCTTACAGTTTGGGTTTTTGAATGTTTGATACTGATTTTTGTCATAGGTGTGTGCCAATTAGGGCTGATCATGAGTGAGATTTTCCTGGGTGGAAACCATTATTGCATGGCCTGCGTCAGGAAATAGCATGCTCAAGCAAAGTTTCAAAGCTGTATCTGTTATAGTAACTGAAAGAAGTGCACCTTAACATCAAACTTAACCGAATACGCAGACGCCGATCAAGGGATGACAATAAATTTTTTTTCCAAAAACATACTGGCTAACAAGTGGACCTTAACGGAAGATTTAACCATTATACTAAGTTCAAAAAGGGTCATAACTTTTGCAGAAAGCAGCACAGAGTTATGAAACCTGATATGCTGGGTCAAGTTATGATGTCGAACAACTGTATAAAGTTCCAAAGTTGTAGCTGTAATAGTTTCTTAATATATGGACCTATGACATAGCGACAATTTCAATACAGCAATTTTAACACAACAACACGATCTTATGGCCAGTATTTTACCCCCAACATTGTTTGCCAGTCTTTTACCCCCAACATATTTAACGACGTGCTCCTCCATATGTTACGCGCTCCTCCATATGCAGAACACAATCTTATGGTCAGTATTTTACCCCTAACATTTTGGCCAGTCTTTTACCCCCAACAGTTTTAATCACGTGCTCCTCTATATGTCACGTGCTCCTCCATATGCAGCATCAAGGTCATAGACCACTATTGCATTTTCCATAGACTTGCTGTTAAATGTTTTCCCATCTGACATTCAAACAAAAACCCCAGGCTTACTGTTGCTTACCCTGTTACACAGATGCAGCTTAGATACATGTAAACAGGAACTTCGTGTTAGGGCTTGACCTATTTTTAGTGCCACTTCTAAATGTCCGAAGGACATGACCCTACAATTTGAGGGAATCCCCAAATAAATTTATTTAAATCACCCTCTTTCCTTTTTATTCCGCTATATCATAGAGCTAAATCATACAAATGAAAGCTATGTTAAATAATAATCAGAAATAGATAACAAATTCAAGTTAACCTAATTGAATTTCCCACCTAGCCTATCATCCAATCAAAATAAGGCTTTTGTATGCATTAGGCATTGGGGTTTCATATACTTTTTCCGCCAATCAGACCGGTTTTTGCAATAGGGTACTGTCACCTCAAAAAGCAAATACAAATATAGGCTGCGAGCACAAGGCGCGCCGCAAATGAGTATATGCACTGTTATTCTCATTTAATTATGTGTGTTCATGGCACTAATCACTGACCTTGTTTGGACACGAAGAAAAACATTTGTGTTTATTTTCAGATTCACTGAGTTTAGGTGTACAGACAGGAGCACTTGTGTCGGCTACATGTATATGTATGCGAGGTGTTGCACACCCTTTATACATCTACGTGATTCTAACTAATTGTGTATGTCGATAGTATTCCACGAACAAGCGTAGCAAGTAATTGGAATACGAAGTAAAGCTTACCATGTGAGTTTCTGTTAATTACGATTTTAAAAGATGGAACTAAACAATGGCTTGAGTAAGAGTTATAAAATTCAATAATGCAAACAGAGGTTAGATGCATCTCACAAAATACTTAATTTTGTGAAAACGCTTAGTTTTAAATGTTTTATTTCGTATTTTATATACAAAAACGGGATGAAGCTAACTAGTTTAACGTCTCTAACTTGTGATATATAAAACTACATAAGGTCGTGACCTATATTTTGTTCTAATTAGATCACTACAACCCGAAATTGTGCACAAGGTGTTAGATACATATTGAAGTTTGGTGAACATCCTGTGAGAAAGGAGCAAGATACGCATGTCGTGGCGGGGATTGTATGTGAACTGTATTTTGTAGAAAGTAGGTCAAAGCGACCCGAAAGTTCGCACAGTTTGGTGCATATTATGAATATTTCTGGTGAAGTTTGGTGAAAATCCATCAAGAAGAAAACTACATACTCATGTCGTAGCGGTGACCGTACGTGACCTATATTGTTTCCAAATTAGGTCACAGGGACCTTAACTGTGTACATGATTTGAATCTATATACGGAACATTATGGTAGAGTATGTTGAACATCTTGCTCGTAATGACAAAGATATTAATAAATGAAAACTGGACGCACGGACTAACAAACGAAAGAACGGACTGACACACATAAACCCGGAAGACATTTGGATCGAAAAAACTTGCTCGACAAAAAAGCATGGATCGAGCCAATTGTATTTAGTGGGGTGTTAGTTTTTCTCTTAGTTACACATTGATTGTGTCCATACAATAGTTGACAACAAGCGTATCGATTAAACATGATATACAATCTGGCCACCTGAACAGTTATTTCGTTGAGAGTATTATTTCTTGCTTAGACTTAACTCGGTTTATTTCTACAGCACCTGGTTAGATACTTGTAAAACATTTATGAGCTTTTTGTTTTGTGTGTTTTGTGTGTAACTAAAGAAATAACTCGTTTTCGCTAACCATTCCAAAGAGATTGGAAAAGCGTTTTGTGAGTGTTTAGTTTCAAATTGGTGGTTAATTATAGTGACAAAACACTAACTGTTACATACGTTCCCGTTTTACTGATATAATCCAGACACATGTTATTTTAAGCACTCTGTAGCTGTTTAGTCACCGTTTTAAGTATGTTAGGCAACTATATTAGCACTATATACCTCCGTTAAATCTTCAAACAGTTGCTGGGAAAGCCAACTACATTTGTGTGCAAGGTTCTTTATTAAGCTCGTATAGACATTCATTATGTAATATATAAGAGTCTAGACTAGCGAATTGGTTTATTTAAACACCGAGATGGGCGTAGACCATGGATGTGTTTAAATAACCAACAAGCTGAGACACACTCTATATTTATTGTTGCATTGTGTATTTAGTAACACTGTGACGTCAGAGTGGCGTCCGTACTCTAGATGCCTCTATCTGGTAGTTGTAGTACGGTATAGCCACGCTCCTTTAGTTACTCTAAATTTAATGCTTTGCATTTATCAAAGGAAATGTGACCGACCATACTACATATTGTAATAAGGTATTTTACTATATAAATATTCAAAGCATTATTGCATTTATTGTAGCGAATTATATCACTTAATACATTGGAACTTTCCAGATGATATTAGAGTAAACACAAACATTAAACGTAGCTATAAAACCTACAACTACTACTAATATAACAACTACTGCTACTACTGCTACTACTGATAATAATAATAATAATAATGATAATAGTTACTGTTCTAATAAGTTTTACAATACAATACAATACAATACAATACAATATATTTTATTCGCTCAATTCACATTTACATAAATATATGAGGTATGCACAAGAACATTTAAATCATCATCGAGGCTCATGATAAGTATAATTTACAGATATTTTAGATATAATATGACATGGTTAATTTCAAAACAAGTAATACAATTTGTTAATAGCTGGGAGAAATAAAGGTCCCGTAGATACTCTTCATTTACCATTTAATTAAATGTCTGTTTCGTATACACATATATGAGAGAGTTAATCATCTATTTGTTGGTAAATGTATGGCAAAACAATAAATCGAAACCAATATAAGTGAATAGAAATACATAACTAAGCAACAACTTACCTTATATTTCACCATGAATATGTTCTATTTGACTCTTTGCATGATGATTTTGATAAATTCACACAATTTTCGAAACTCGGCTGTATTTTTGGTGTTTATTAGTTTATCAAATTTGTATATATTGGGTCTTTTAAAATAATCTTTGACTAATATATTTACTACGTTGAAATTTGAATTCGTGGCATACAAAAAGATAATGAAACTCATCTCCGATATCCGTTTTGCAATGCTGGCATATTTTACGATCATACGGAGTTTTATTCCAATTGTCAGTTTCAACTGGTAACCTGTGATGTCTTGTTCTGAATTTGGTTATATACTTTAACAAACAGTACGGTGCGTTAACAAGATAATTTTCGAAGCATAATGTATGTTTAAATAAACGATAAATGGTGCTGTTGCTTGAATTCATTATTGGCTTGCACCTTCTGGTGCTAGACAGTATTATTGGCTTGCACCTTCGGGTGCTAGACATTATTATTGGCTTGCACCTTCTGGTGCAAGACATTATTATTGGCTTGTACCTTCGGGTGCTAGACATAATTATTAGCTTGCACCTTCGGGTGCTAGACTATATATTGATTTCGTTTTTTCACAGAAAGTAACCGGTTCCCTGTTCAAAGCTGAACAGGAAGTAACCGGTTTCCTGCTCAAAACTTGAAGGAAGGGTCCACTTCTGGAGATAGGTGTTGACACGTTGATATCGATTTATATAGATTGAGATTCCAAGACCAATTTGTTTTTTAATGAAACAATGTAGTTTTCATATTGTCAATATGAGTGTTCCATACTTTTGGGTGTAAATCTATTGAGATTCAATTAAAACATATAGCTGTTTCTATATCATTTATCTTCGCTAAACTATGGATTCTTCGGAATTATTACCTCAAGGAAGGGTCCACTTCTGGAGATAGGGTACAGACGTTTGTATTTCATTTAAATTGAGATTTAAAGACCATTCCCTGTTTTAATGAAACAATGTATTTTTCATATTGTCAATATCCATGTTCCATATTTTTGACAGTAAATATATATTGTTTTTTCGTGTTTTTTCAGCCCTTCTACAAGGCCCATTTATTTGGCTATTAACAACATGGATAATAATATGCTAATATGAGAGTACTACACAAGATTTTACAAAATCAATACATGTATTCCATAAATACTCTCACATACTCTTTCACTCATTTTTGTAAAAACTGCTGTCAATCTTATAATGTCTTAAAGCATTTTTTTTTAATGGACCTTCTCTTAATCCTATAAAAGAAAGGAAATAAAGGAGAAAAGAGATACTCTGTGTGCACGGTTACCCATATAATACGATATCAATAATATGTTACATTATGGAAGATGTTATTGTCAGGGTCTAGTCACATGTCTTGTTTGTTACAATAGTAGTTCTTTTACTTATTATCTATTTATATTATCTGTTTTAAACTTTGTTTTACGAGACCCTGGATATAACACAAGTTCTGTGGAAGGGACTAAACTGGTGTTTATTAAATTTAATCTTGGAATAAAGTTTTGTATTTGTTCAGTAAATCTACTGAGATTAAATTAAAACATAATTATACATGTTTCAATATCATTTACCTTCGCTAAACTAGGGATTCTTCGGAATACTAGCAAAGCTGCGTATTATTCCTCTGAAACTACTTCAAGGATTTTCATGAACTTCACAGGACTGTTGCTCCTGTTGATTCTAACAAACTTTCAGGTCAACTAGAAATTCAAGACGGCTGTCATTGCTAGAAATAGATGTTTGAAAACAAAACTTTGCAGTCACTACTTCTCGAAAAAACAAGTGATATTGATATGGGACATATTTTTTTAATGATCAGCATGACATGATTTTGATTCTTGTCGAAAATGATTTTGATTCGACATTAAACATGGCCGCCACTGCTATCTTTCTTTACATATAGTTATATAATGAAAACATAGCAACTAATCCTCTATTTGACAATTGTTCATGAAACTTCACATAAATGCTGATCTACGCATCAAAACCTATCAGTTCAGCTCAACGTCATTGACCTCTTGTTTATCATTGTCTTTCGAGGTCTTCATCAAACATGACTTCATCGTAAATAGTGTCTATGTTTTATATCAATGTACAGGGAAGATCATCCTGATAGGCAATGTTTGTTATTATGTCAAATAAATCAGAATCATTATTTTAAATATATCAGTATTTGCTATTTTATGTCAAATAATTCAGTATTTGTTGGGTTATATTAAATCAATGTTATGTGGTTTCATACATCAATGTTATTACGTTTACTAAATCGATGGGAAGACCCTGACCTTTTTATTCCCTGACATGTTTATTCTTCCCCGTGTGGTTGCCGAGGTAAAATACACCCACTACAAATCCCGCTAGAGACAGTTGGGTAGGACCCACCCCCCCCCCCCCCTACCCCCCACTCCCCCACCACCCCCACCAGACTCCCTTCATGTTTGTCATGTTTTACTATGGCCATTCATTCGTCTACATGATACTACATATTCAAATGTGGAAACGTGTCTTCGTCATAAATGGAATGTCTACAATACAATGTGCCACAACTCTGCAGGTTAGAAGCTTCTATGCCCATTCTCCATATTTTATTTAGATGTAAATGGAGGATGAGCATGGCAAGTTCATCCCTGTTTTGCGCCATATAACCTTTATTGTGTTAGTGCGCCGTAAAACCCCAATTCAATTCATGTTTATTCCTGTCAGGCACCATATAACACTCCGTGAGTTGGTATTCCATAATACACAATTCATTTCATTTGCATGTTTAAGAAATCAATGTTTGTTATTATGTTAAATAAGTCAAAACCATTATTTTCAATAAATCAGTATTTGCTATTTTATGTCAAATGATTCAGTATTTGTCGTTTTATCTTAAATACATGTTATTATGTTTCATATATCAATGTTATTACATTTTATAAATCGATGAGAAGATGACCTTCACATGTTTATTCCCTGACATGTTTATTCCTACACATGTTGTTGTCACAAAATGTCACGGGTAGAGCGTACTGGTCGTATATAGCTCTTGTATCGGTTACACCCAAAATCTATTGTTCGAGGTGAAACAATTTCACAATATTCATGATCTATTCATGTAACACGTAAAAGCGTGCACATTTTAAGTGGCCGCCAGAGAGGCCGTGTCATAAGTTTAGTTTTGTGCTAATGCATGTAAACGTATAGGTATATTTTCCTTAAACGGCAAAATTGTATAAGGGCCTCGCGTGTAGATTCAATACTGTAGATTTAGCCACGTTTGTCACGGACTGAACGGGGCAAATAATGATTTGGGCGTAATGTTTGCTATAAAACCCATTGTCTTCTAGCTTTCGCGGGGATCATCAATAGTACTTTGTTGGAACAGAGATTTGACGGCAAATTTCATAGGCAACATGTGCCTAAGCCATCCAGGATATAAGCCATCCAGGGTTGGAGTAAGCCATCTAGGTTTGGATATCCAGGAGTGGAGCTAAGCTTCCACGACTAACGTTACAAGCGGTGGAGACGGTCCCCGTACCTGCGCAGCCAGGTTTTACTAACGACAACCCCCGGGACACAAGGTGGGCCCGTTACCAGTCCTCACTGGAGGAATATCATTCACAATCTCAGTGGAGATTAACTATCATTGCATCGCGTCATCAACCCTTACAGAAGGCATTTGATGACAATCATCCATTGAATTCGCGCATCATCATCTTCATGAGCTCTCGCGCATCACAGTTATCGCGCTAGATCAACATTGTTATAGCTTTAACAACACTTTAGTGTCTTAGACATTCAGTATTTATAACAATACTAAGAACGTCTTAAACGTTCAGGAGAACATTCTTTTCATAGTTCATTTGTGTATTCGCTTGTTTTTTTAGATAATTGTATATATATTAAACATATTTTAAAAGTTGCATTAAACTTATGTAAATGCATTCACCGTCATTGATTCTTTCCTGAGTTAGCCCAACCACTAAGGTCATCCTGTGACAACTGGTTTCAGAGTAGTGGGATTCTGGGCGACTACGGAGGGAAAGAATCAATAAGTGATCTTTATTATGATATACTAAATCTCTACTTATTATTTTAGAATTGTGTACCACCCTCTGATCCATCAAGGCGACTGTCGACGATCACGGCTACTGCTTGGAAGACAAGTCAAGACACGACAAGGGTAGGGTGAGTCCAAACTGTTGTTTTGTCCGTTCTTTCCTTGGCGCGAGGTCGCAGTGGTCTACACGAGTGGGTCTGAGGCACTTTTGCTCAATAATTTGGGTGTTTGTTTTTTACCTCCCTTGATATACACATAGTATCCAATTAGGTTGGCGAACAAGACGTTCTACTCATGCTGTGACACTCGAGTATACTTATATTGATGGGAGAAGTAAATATACATGTACATGTTATACACATTTCGATGATTGTTTAAGGTTTATGTCCAATATCAAATTAAGATAATTTTATGTAGTGCATTATGTTTTGTGGAAGCTAGATACTATCTACACATAATCGTTAGTAGTTAGCGCTAGTACAAATGTGTATGTAACTTGTCCTATGATGAATGCCCAGGTATTTACTGAGACACAGTGACTTACCATTAGTAGTTAGTTGAGTAGAATTATTAGTGACGTAATTGTAATGAGGGATACAGGTTGTACAGGTGTGGTAGTTAGGCGTAGTTTAGTTACGGATGACCAGTTGGTAGGTAAACAGTCACCGTGTATGTAGTTGTCACAGGATGACCTTAGTGGTTGGGCTAACTCAGGAAAGAATCAATGACGGTGAATGCATTTACATAAGTTTAATGCAACTTTTAAAATATGTTTAAATATATATACAATTATCTAAAAAAACAAGCGAATACACAAATGAACTATGGAAAAGAATGTTCTCCTGAACGTTTAAGACGTTCTTAGTATTGTTATAAATACTGAATTGTCTAAGACACTAAAGTGTTGTTAAAGCTATAACAATGTTGATCTAGCGCGATAACTGTGATGCGCGAGAGCTCATGAAGATGATGATGCGCGAATTCAATGGATGATTGTCATCAAATGCCTTCTGTAAGGGTTGATGACGCGATGCAATGATAGTTAATCTCCACTGAGATTGTGAATGATATTCCTCCAGTGAGGACTGGTAACGGGCCCACCTTGTGTCCCGGGGGTTGTCGTTAGTAAAACCTGGCTGCGCAGGTACGGGGACCGTCTCCACCGCTTGTAACGTTAGTCGTGGAAGCTTAGCTCCACTCCTGGATATCCAAAACCTAGATGCTTATTCCAACCCTGGATGGCTTATATCTCTGGATGGCTTAGGCACATGTTGCCTATGAAATTTGCCGTCAAATCTCTGTTCCAACAAAGTACTATTGATGATCCCCGCGAAAGCTAGAAGACAATGGGTTTTATAGCAAACATTACGCCCAAATCATTATTTGCCCCGTTCAGTCCGTGACAAACGTGGCTAAATCTACAGTATTGAATCTACAACGCGACGGCCCTTATACAATTTTGCCGTTTAAGGAAAATATACCTATACGTTTACATGCATTAGCACAAAACTAAACTTATGACACGGCCTCTCTGGCGGCCACTTAAAATGTGCACGCTTTTACGTGTTACATGAATAGATCATGATATTGTGAAATTGTATCACCTCGAACAATAGATTTTGGGTGTAACCGATACAAGAGCTATATACGACCAGTACGCTCTACCCCGTGACATTTTGTGACAACATCTCCCCACTTAAAGAAAGTGCTACACTTTTAAAATTCAACAAAATTGATAATATTTACACGTTAAGAAACTATTAATTCTTCTGAGCAAACGAGCGACAAAACGTACAAGCTGATCGCTCAATCGCTTGAGTATGTTATCTATTACCACTGCAGTTATAAACCTAACTATAATATGTAATTACAATTTCAACACTATTCTACAATTGTACACTACCCTGTCGTAACATATACTACTATTGTACAATACACTGCAATACACTATTGTATTGAAACCGGTCATTATGTGCGGCGACTTAAATAGTCTGCCCCATATTGTCCTTTTCCACGGATTGCTTCTAATTTTCATTCGGCTATAGCTGCACCTTTGTCAGACCTGACAAAGAAAGGTCGAACCCAATAGGATAACTTGGGGGGAAGCCAGGAGCGAGCTTTTGTCTCTTTAAAGGGGAGTTTGGTCAAAACCCCAATACTAAAATTACCTGAACTTGACCAGGAGTTTATCCTCAGAACGGATGCCTCCGATATCGGGGTGGGTGCAGTCCCTACCTGCAAAGAGCAAGATGGGTGTAGTCTCCCCGTGGCTTACGCAAGTCGGAAACTATTACCCCGGGAATGTAACTACTCTGTTATCGAAAGGGAGTGTCTTGCAGTAGTGTGGAGGTGTCAGTAAATTCCACCGATATGTTTTTGGTAAGGAATTTGTCTTGGAGACTGACCACCAACCGTTAGCTTATATGAATAAAGCCTAAGGTAGCTAACAGTAGGTTAATGAGGTGAGGCACTGACTCTGCAGCCTTACCGGATGAAAATTAAAGCAATCCGTGGAAAGGACAATATTGGGGCAGACTATTTAAGTCGCCGCACATAATGACCGGTTTTAATACAAATAGTGTATTGCAGTGTATTGTACAATAGTAGTATATGTTACGACAGGGTAGTGTACAATTGTAGAATAGTGTTGAAATTGTAAATTAACATATTATAGTTAGGTTTATAACTGCAGTGGTAATAGATAACATTACTCAAGCGATTGAGCGATCAGCTTGTACGTTTTGTCGCTCGTTTGCTCAGAAGAATTAATAGTTTCTTAACGTGTAAATATTATCATTTTGTTGAATTTTAAAAGTGTAGCACTTTCTTTAAGTGGGAGATGTTGTCACAAAATGTCACGGGTAGAGCGTACTGGTCGTATATAGCTCTTGTATCGTGTTACACCCAAAATCTATTGTTCGAGGTGAAACAATTTCACAATATTCATGATCTATTCATGTAACACGTAAAAGCGTTGCACATTTTAAGTGGCCGCCAGAGAGGCCGTGTCATAAAGTTTAGTTTTGTTGCTAAATTGCATGTAAAACGTATAGGTATATTTTTCCTTTAAACGGCAAAAATTGTATAAGGGCCTCGCGTGTAGATTCAATACTGTAGATTTAGCCACGTTTGTCACGGAGCTGAACGGGGCAATAATTGATTTGGGCGTAATGTTTGCTATAAAAACCCATTGTCTTCTAGCTTTTCGCGGGGATCATCAATAGTACTTTGTTGGAACAGAGATTTGACGGCAAATTTCATAGGCAACATGTGCCTAAGCCATCCAGGATATAAGCCATCCAGGGTTGGAGTAAGCCATCTAGGTTCTTGGATATCCAGGAGTGGAGCTAAGCTTCCACGACTAACGTTACAAGCGGTGGAGACGGTCCCCGTACCTGCGCAGCCATGTTTTACTAACGACAACCCCCGGGACACAAGGTGGGCCCGTTACCAGTCCTCACTGGAGGAATATCATTCACAATCTCAGTGGAGATTAACTATCATTGCATCGCGTCATCAACCCTTACAGAAGGCATTTGATGACAATCATCATTGAATTCGCGCATCATCATCTTCATGAGCTCTCGCGCATCACAGTTATCGCGCTAGATCAACATTGTTATAGCTTTAACAACACTTTAGTGTCTTAGACATTCAGTATTTATAACAATACTAAGAACGTCTTAAACGTTCAGGAGAACATTCTTTTCATAGTTCATTTGTGTATTCGCTTGTTTTTTTAGATAATTGTATATATATTAAACATATTTTAAAAGTTGCATTAAACTTATGTAAATGCATTCACCGTCATTGATTCTTTCCTGAGTTAGCCCAACCACTAAGGTCATCCTGTGACAGTGGTTGCCTGGGTAGAATGAATGAATGAATGAATGGTGTTTTACGGCACGTCGACACATAAATCGGTCATATTGTGCGCAAAAATTGATGAAAAATGAAGTATTATTTAAAAATTAGTGTAAATTTATAAAGATAAAACTATTAAAAAATAAGGGATGATAAGGTGTAATATAAACTATGTATGTAAATCAACAAATGCCCGTCAACGGGTATATAAACAAGTAAATATATATAAGAACACATTATAATGATTTATATAGTCTGATCTCTTTTAGGAAATCTAAAACACGACTAAAATCTACAGTATCAAATAACTCTTTCATAGTATTAACATTGTAGTACCTTTGTCGCATAGGATCAAAGTCTACACATTCCAATAATATGTGTTTGACCGTTAACGGTGCAAAGCAGGGTATACATTCGGGAAATGCTCACCTTGTAATAAATATGAATAAGTATAACGTGTATGCCCTATCCTGCATCGGGCTAGGACAACTTCATCTCGACGAATAGGTCTACTAGAAGAACGCCATTCTCCGAGTAACGGTTTAATTGAATGGAGTTTATTGTTAACTGACAAATCCCAAGCGGTTTGCCAAGAGTTACGAATATATGTGTTAATACAACGTTTAAAATCAGTATAAGGTAATTTGGTATTAGATATATGTAAATATAATGCTGCCTTAGCAGCACTATCAGCTCTATCATTACCATGTATTCTTACATGGCTTGGAAGCCAGCAGAAAATAATAACATTCTCAATTATAAGAGAATTGTACTTTTCTAAAAGTTGAAGCACAACTGAGTTATCATGTTTCATATTACCCAGTGCTTGAAGAGATGAAAGGGAATCAGAAAATATTACAAAATGGTCATCATCAGATTCCTGAATATAATTTAAGGCAATTGAACTTGCCTTAAATTATATTCAGGAATCTGATGATGACCATTTTGTAATATTTTCTGATTCCCTTTCCTTATGTTCAGCTGTAAAGATAGAGGCCTTGTCAGGCAGGCGGCTCTTTATGCTGTGTTTGCGAACAACAGCTGCTGCAGCTACCTTATCTCCATCTTTAGAGCCATCTGTGTATATATGTTGAAAGTTACTGTATTTCGATTTAATTTCATTAAATTTGCTTTGAAAAACAGTAGGGTCTGTACTGGATTTGTTATTATTACAAAGATCAAAAATAATTGTTGGTGTTTCCAAAGTCCACGGTGGAATTTGTGGTACTTTGTACTTTGCAATCAAATTTAGGTCGATTTCAGTGTCTCTTAATTTTGGTTTAATATGAAGACCAAATGGTCGAATGACCTTCGGTTTTTGATCAAAAAGAGGTTCACAACTAGGTTTAAAAACATTATCGAAAGTTGGGTTTGAAGAGTTAGACTTAATTTAATGGCGTATTGAAGAGCTAATTTGTCCCGTCTATGAGACAGTGATGGTTCATTAGCTTCAACATATAGACTTGCAGCTGGTGATGTACGAAAGGCACCTAAGGCGAGTCGTAATCCTTGATTATGTATAGGGTCGAGCATCTGCAAGTACGACTTGCGAGTCGATCCATATACTATCGAGCCGTAGTCCAGCTTGGATCTGATAAGAGATCTGTAAAGTCGCAAGAAGACTTTTCGATCTGCTCCCCAATTAGTGTTTGCAACAACTTTAATTAAGTTAAGAGCTTTAAGGCATTTGGCCTTCAAGTATTTAAGGTGTGGTATAAACATGAATTTACGGTCGAAAATAAGACCAAGGAATTTTGTCTCATCCACTACTGGTATTGGTGACCCATCCAGTGTTAAATGAGGGTCTTCATGATGTTTACGAAGTTGACAAAAGTGCATACAATTAGTTTTAGATTTAGAAAATTTAAAACCATTTTCATCAGACCAGGTCTGAAGTTTATTGAGACATTGTTGTAATTGTCTCTCGATAGTATTCATGTTTTTTGCACGATAACATATAACAAAGTCGTCAACATATAGCGAACAGTCCACACCTGGATTGATGCATTTTACTATACTGTTAATCTTTATATTAAAAAGTGTGACAGAGTATGCTGCCCTGTGGAACACCCATCTCCTGTTCATGAATATCAGAGAGGGTTGAACCCATTCGGACACGAAATTGTCTATCATCTAAGAATTTCTCTATAAAAATGGGTAATCGGCCTCTAAGACCAAGGTAATGAAGATCATTCATAATACCATACTTCCATGCAGTATCATAAGCTTTCTCCAAGTCAAAAAATACAGCGACTAAATGTTCTTTTTTTATGAAAGCTTCCCTAATAAATGAATCAAATCGAATGAGATTGTCTGTTGTGCCTCGTTGGCGCCGGAATCCACTTTGATACTTTGTTATCAGCTTGTTGGACTCCATGTACCAAACGAGTCTCTCATTAATCATTCGTTTCATGGTTTTACATATACAACTAGTTAAAGCAATAGGGCGATAATTTATTGGGTCCGTATGATCCTTTCCAGGTTTGGGAACTGGAATAACGATTGCTTCCCGCCAAGAATCGGGGAAGTTTCCCGTCACCCAAACCTTATTAAATATATCAAGAAGGGTAGAGAGACAGGATTCAGTTAAATGTTTTAGCAATTGATAATGGATATCATCAGGACCAGCTGATGTATCATGAGCATTTTTAAGTGACTCTCGAAGTTCTTTGACAGTCAGGGGTGTCACGTATACACGTTATTTTCGTAATAACTTAAATGCGTTATTTTCGTCACGAAAACATCTGCAAATTCTAGCGTCCGTATTTTGACATTTGTTTCAGTTTGACATGGAAAACCCGACATCTAAGCATATTTTATAACGTCTCCCTTAACTTACTAGTTGTATACGAAGAATGTACATACTTATATGCGCCTGAGAGCAGTTTTTTTATCAAAATATCTCATTTTTTGCTCCATTTTAACCGTTTATTGACTATTTTCATCCCTTTTTTTTTTACGTTTTCCGATTTTTCTGACGCTATTTGACATTTTTCCAAGTTAGTTACATGTGTTATCTTTACATTTTTGCAATAAAACATGAGGCGCACGCTGTTTTTATTGGGGCGCACGACGAAATTAGTTGATACGTGTATGCTCAAAATAACGTAAATACGTTATATTGAGAGACCATTTCATTTATGGCCGTATGTCACAGATAACTCTGTGGGTCATGTTCTTCACTAATACAGTTTAGCCTATTTACCTCCCTCTTGTTCATTTGAAATATTAGCCTGCAGCTGATAACATTTACATCTGTGTCATGTGTGTGATGAGTTGTGTATATGTATTCGATACGTACATGACCATAATCACATCGTCGTGCAACACAATTGTGTAGAATAGATTTCTTTGGCGATTGGAAGCAGGCGTGTGGGCTGGAAACATATGCCACTGTAATGTTGTAATGTTTTAATATTGTTTTGTTTTTAAATGAAAAAACCAGTAGTTTCTCTTTACACAAACTACTCCGACGTTTTATGTCAGCGGGGAACGGGAAGTCTTATTCGAACCTTCTTGCAAACAGCTCATCAAAATCAATAGCACACTTACAACCTACAAACACAACACCCCATATCCAAGGCCATTAAGTATAAATATGAACGACCTGTAAAAACGATCGTTACAGTATAACTGTGTTTATTTTTGCATCTGATATTTGTTAATACCATATATGTACGGATCTTGCTACGTCTGTTATAATGTATATGTATAATATTGTATGATCACATGGGCCTATGGCTTACTGATTTTGAAATAAAGTGCTTCCATATCCCACATCATCCCGAATAAATATAAATACGGGCGACCTGTAAAAGCGGTCGTTACGTATCACACATCACCCTGATTCCAACCTCGATAAGTATAAATACGGGCGACCTGTAAAAACGGTCGTTACGTATCACACATCACCCTGATTCCAACCTCAATAAGTATAAATACCGGCGACCTGTAAAAACGGTCGTTACGTATCACACATCACCCTGTTTCCAACCTCAATATGTATAAATACGGGCGACATGTAAAAACCGTCGTTACGTATCACCATCACCCTGATTCCATCCTCAATAAGTATAAATACGGGCGACCTGTAAAAACGGTCGTTACGTATCACACATCACCCTGATTTCAACCTCAATAAGTATAAATACAGGCGACCTGTAAAAACGGTCGTTACGTATCACACATCACCCTGATTCCAACCTCAATAAGTATAAATACGGGCGACCTGTAAAAACGGTCGTTACGTATCACACATCACCTTGATTCCAACCTCAGTAAGTATAAATACGGGCGACCTGTAAAAACGGTCGTTACGTATCACACATCACCCTGATTCCAACCTCAATAAGTATAAATACCGGCGACATGTAAAAACGGTCGTTACGTATCACACATCACCCTGATTCAGACCTCAATAAATATAAATTCGGTGGACCTGTAAAAACTGTCGTTACGTATCACACATCACCCTTATTCCAACCTCAATAAGTATGAATACGGGCGACCTGTAAAAACGGTCGTTACATATCACACATCACCCTGATTCAGACCTCAATAAATATAAATTCGGGCGACCTGTAAAAACGGTCGTTACGTATCACACATCACCCTGATTCCAACCTCAATAAGTATAAATACGGGCGACCTGTAAAAACGGTCGTTACGTATCACACATCACCCTGATTCCAACCTAAATAAGTATAAATACGGGCGACCTTTAAAAACGGCCGTTACGTATCCCGCATCTGCCTGATTACTCCCCCAATAATAATTAGAGGTTATTAACTGGGGTAGGTGTGCCTCTTTGTGAAATTGGCCCTTGATAGCCATATGAGGCCCTCGAGCTAAAGCTCAAATTGAATTGAACTGAATTAGAACATTAGTTTTTTTGTTTTGTTTTTTCATATTGTTTAAAGGGACACATGGCAATCTTGAGTTTTATTAAAACATTAAAAAAAGTGCTCCTCGATTAGTTATCCTGCATCATTTTGACTTTAAAACTGCTTGCATATAACATGTATAATTCAATAAAAAAATAAGATTTCAATATGCTTCGTTATTTTACCATTTTATTATTGGTGCAATATTCTAAAGAGATAGTAATATGTAAAAACAATTTGCTTTGAACTATTCTAATAATTAAAGGGACACTGTCCGTAAGTAAGCAGATATTGAGCATAACCAAATAACTGTCTGACTTTTATTCAGTGAAATGTATACATGAAAACATGAGCATAGACACTAAGAAGTCTGTAGTAATACATTCGTGAGTTTGGAAAAAAAAAAGCTTAAATTATTATTTGTAAATAAAGTGAGACCCACCGTATCTACCTTTTCTGCGATCACGTGACTTCCATTAGCGCATTAGGTTCTGACCATAGTATTTAGGGCGTAATATGTATAGCCCGCTTAGCTCAGTTTGGAGCTAGGTCGACTACTTTACGTTCACTATTATTACCGCGACTTTAATTTTAGTTTGGGCTGCGAGTTCAAACGCCCGAAATGTTTTCTCTTTTTTGTTGTACCGCGACTGAATTCCATCAAACAATCCTGCTTTAATTAGTAAATATTATACAATTATGGACTTTTCAGCTATTATACATGATGTGATATGCACCAAAAAAATCATTATTGACCGAGGCGATAGCCGAGGTCAATAATGATTTTTTGGTGCATATCAACATCATGTATAACAGCTGAAAAGTCCATAACTGTTTTATTATATAACCCTCAATTTACAATTATATAAAACAGGTCAATATCAAAAAAACAATTATATAAAACAGGTCAATATCAAAAAAACAGGTCAATATCAAAAAAACAGGTCAATATCGCTAGATATTTTTTCTAAAAAAATACTTTTTAGCCAATGAAAACGCGTCTATTTATAGGTTATATAATAATCAGTAATGTTTGGTATGTAATGTTTGCGAACATAATTAGTGGTGTATGTTTTATAAGCTAAAAGTTACGGACAGTGTCCTTTTAACATTATGATTAAACAAATGCAAGTTACATGAGTTAAGAGAAAAAATAACGGGACGCCGCGAAAAATATATATGATTATAAAGATTTAAAAAAATCAAGATTGCCCTGTGTCCCTTTAACCTACTTGTTGTCTCAGATTTTTAAATACTTTTACCATTTATTCAATACCATTTTACTACAAGCAGTCTGCGCGGTGAAGTGCGTGACCTATACAGGGACGCCGCGAGTTTTTTAAAAAGCTTAGACCAATAAAGAGCCATTAAGATAATCACTGTTATCTTTTGAGGTTATATTGTCTGGGTATCTAAAGTTCATACTGTGGTCAAGGCCTCACAGAAGGAACATGAGTAATTAGTGAAGATAGGGACAGTGCAGTGTTAAGTAACAGATTAAACATGTGAGGGTCACTTTAGTATTTTTTTATGTTGAAACATAACTATTTCTCATGTGATAAAGTGAAAATGTATCTATATGAAAATAGAATTATGCTCATACGGCTATCAAATCTAATGATTGAATTATGCTCGTATGCAATCAAATCTAATGATGGAAACAAATAAATTGCTAAACAAGTAACTTAGAGCTTCACAACTGCCACTGAATTATAATTAATAATATAACGCGAAAGCGAGGATTTTTTCTCTCGAATTTATGAATTCCGCATTTCTGTCATTATTTGCTGGCAACATCGATGTTCTAACAAATTATCGCTTAATCGGGTTAAATTAAAGTTAACAAGAAGCCTTTGGGCTGCAGTATTTTAAACTCACCAAATGTTTTTCTCACCCCATTGGAAGATTAAAATATTGAATAATTCAATCATTAATGTTCTCTTACAAATTGCCGCCGTAAAAAATGTAAATTGGCACAAATTGTAAGTGAAATTATTACGTGTCGTCGAAAGTGTGTTCTGACAGACAGACAGGCAGGCAGGCTGGCAGATATTTCTATTGACTTAGATTTTTTTCATTTACTTCTGTGATATATATCACAGGTACCGGTTTAAAAAAAAAATAAAAAAAAAAAAAATTATATTCTATTAGAATATACCTTTTTTTTTTTTTTTTTTTTTTTTTTAAACCGGTACCTGTGATATATATAATCTTACATTCGTAACCGAGTATAAATTCTTTGGATAAAATCAATAATACACTATAACACATAATACACAATAATAATCATGTAAGATCGTCTATATACTTAATTCATTGGTAAAGGAATCATAACCTGGTCTTATTAGAAAATCTAGGATAATCATGTGAAAATAAGCTTCCACCACCCTGCCAATACCAATCAGTTAATGTACCACTGTTTTGAGAGATAAAGTAAACAATGTCCTGGGTTCGGAGAGGGAAAATGACCGAAAACAGGTAAATGTTTGTTTTTATTTCTATTATTCACTGATGATTTCTTTTTCCCCGCCCTCATTGCAGATGTCAAATTGTCTGACATCCAGTGTTAGGGGTATACATAGTTCCAATACGTCAGTCAAGTCCAATTAACACGTACTTTTCACAGACAGCTGGCTATGACAGTCGTACCAGAGAGACTGAAGTAACTCAAGTAAATGTATTAGTTTCTAAAAATGTATTAATTGTAAGGACTCCAAAATGAATTCCAAAATATTCACCCCATTAAGAACAAAAAAACATAACAAAGAACAAAAGTCAGAACTATTTATTAGTTTCTAAAAAGTTATTAATTGTACGAAAAAGTAAGGGAAACAATAAGATTTCAAAATTTGACTCCAAAATTGACTCTGCAGACCCTGAATATATGTTTATTATTTGAAATGAAATATAGTCAAACGGTCGTAATTGCAAAACCGAGGTAATAACACACTGTTTTAGTGGAGAGTACTGCAGTAACTTCTTAAAACAGACTTCACTCCAACATGCAATAATTATTTAACATTTTGTTACGTTTTTTTTTGTTTATATATAATATGTGATTTTTTTAAAAATAATATTTGAAAAATAAATTCAACATTTAACCAACTATAAAATGTAAATTAATGCACCAATGCGCATTTAGAATAGACACAAACTTGTTCAATCTCGTTTAACTCGTAGTTGCATAACTAAGCAACCGTGACGTCACCATCATATCAACACAATTTTAAAATATTTTTAAAAAAATACAGAAATCCCGAAGCCGCAAACTGTATCCTGTACCTAATACTATATAATCTTCGCTGCACCATGTGTCCCTTTAACATATCAAAGTAAATTTGTATTTCATCGGATGAGGTCAATTTATGCATATACTATGCACACATAAAATTCGAAAACATTTGTATAGATCTTGAGTCCTAAAAAATATTGAAACAGCGGGTTTACTATCTGACTATACAAATCATAGTATTTGGCCTTCCTGCTACTTTCTGTTGTTTAACTAAGACATGTAAGACATGTAATACGGCGAATACATACATTTGAAAAAAATATTTCATTTTAGCTCAAATTTGACCGAACACAGAGGTGTCAGAAATATAGAGACAATATTAAAAATGTACATGTGTTGCTTAGCATGCTCAAATAATGCTTGAAAACTAAGGTGCTAGCCTAGGTAGGTAAACGATGTGTATATACAATTAATGTATATTATACCACAATAGCTAAAATACACACTATGCATTGTGTAATACCCGAGGATATACACAGCATATGTTAGTTATTTTGGTATAAATAAAATAGAGCATGAGTCTTGCACGTGTACGCTCGTGCATTATTACTCGCTAACGCTCGTGCATTATCGCCCCGTACACGTGCAAAACTCATGCTCTATCCTATACGTGTACGATAGCTCTAATGGTTTTCCTTTGTTCTTGCTTATGATATAATTTTCATAAACCTGAAGGTCTGAGCCGTAACCGTGCTATAAATGCCGATTTATTTCAGTCGTGCTATAAATGACAGAGTTATACCATGTACACGCCCGTTGTTGTAATATAATGTTTACACAACCTATCAATTAAAATGCCAATTACCGGCACTCAATGGCTATGGTACAACACATATTTTTCTCGTATGAGATTTGGGCCTGAGGCCCTCGAAAAGTGTCATTCTTGTTATCGTCGACGTCCATACGTCCGTAACGGTATGTGTCAGTAAACTCTCTCTCTCTCTCTCTCTCTCTCTCTCTCTCACGTTTCTTGTATGCCCATAATTTAAACAAGAATGGAAAGGGTGTATACGATAGAATTGAAAAACAAAAACAAATTAATGTATAAAATGATATGGTAGTATGGCGCGTCTAAAGTATGCAATGGCCAGTAGCCTAGTAGTGGCATAGTAGCTTGAATGGAGTAACATAGCGTACTATAATAATAATAATAATAATAATAAAGACTTTATTTAACGAGAGAACTCATTTGAAACTAGTCAATCTACCATGAGGCCCTCAACAATACAATATATACAATATTTACAAGTAAAAATGCATTTAAAGTGGTATATTCAGTAAATGGAAATATGTTTAAATAGAACTGCAAGACTTAGTCATTTACTAATATATCGGATGGTGAATCCACTGTAAATACAGTGTTTTGAATTGATTTACAGATTGGGCATTTTGTATATGGTGGGGAAGAGAGTTCCAAACTTTAGAGCCTGAATAAGCAAATGACTTTCTGAATAACTCACTATTGGGTCTGGGGGAATATAGCTGAAGATTTGATGATGATCTTAGATTCCGCATATGGACATTTGAAGTTAGAGTAAATACGTCTTTAAGATAAGCGGGGCCTGATCATTAACTGTTTTAAACATAATGATTGCTTTTTGAAATATAACTCTTTCGGGAAATGTCATCCAACTGAGTTCGGTAAAAAGTTCCACGGAAGGAGTATCGAAATCTTTATATAGGATAAGTCGTGCAGCTCTTTTTTGGAACCTTACAAGTTTATCTTCGAGAGAAGTATTACAATTTCCCCATATCAACCAACAGTAATCAAGATGAGGTAAGATATAAGAATTGAGAAATAATTTGCGCATAGGTATAGAAAGGTAAATCTTTATGCGAGATAACAGGTATAACAATGAATTACATTTTTTCAGAACTTTATCAATTTGGGTATTCCAAGAGAGGGTATTGTCAATTGTAACACCGAGTATTTTTTCTTCGTAACTACAATTAATAGTTTCATCTTTGAACTGAATAGAAGGGGCATTATGATAAATATGATGTTTTTTGTTCTTAGATGAGAGATACATTATTTTTGTTTTTGATGCATTGATAGACATGCGATTAGTATCGCACCATGCGTTGACGTTGATAAGGTCATTATTGAGTGAATTTGCAGCGTCGACAAGAGATGAATTAGAAGTTGAAAGCGTTGTATCGTCTGCACAAAATATCCGTGACTGTGTTTTCCATAGATAATGGCAGGTCATTGATGTAGATTAAAAATAATAAGGGACCTAATACAGATCCTTGGGGTACACCCGATACAATGGGTGAAGATTCTGAAGTTATACCAGAAACCTGCACTTGCTGGCGTCTGTTATTCAGATATGATGAAAACCAGGAAAGTGCAGAACTATCTATTTTGTAAATTTTTAACTTTTGCAGCAATATACATGTAGTATGATCAACTAAATCAAACGCCTTTGACAGATCAAGAAATATAGTACCAACAATTTCATTGTTGTCAATGGCTGAAATCCAGTCATCTAATATTCGTATAAGGGCAGTTTGACACGAGTGATTTGCCCTAAAGCCAGATTGTCGTGAATAAAACAACCTATTTTCTTCAAGATGCCGTCTCAAATGTATACTAACATGACGTTTAAATATTAAAGAAATAACAGGAAGTATTGATATTGGCCTATAATTGGCCTTGTCGTTTTTAGGACCCGTTTTATGCACTGGCATTACTTTTGCTCTTTTGAATAATTGTGGGTAGATAGTAGTGAGTATACTGGTGTTAAATATTTTCGTAAGAATGGGGGCGATTACAGTAGCAGACATTTTCAAAAATCTGGCACTCATTTCGTCGGAACCGGTAGATTATGGGGAGGCTGTTTCACAGCAATAGACAATAACATTACATATCAGCAATGTTCCAGAAATATGAGGCGCCGTTTTGGTTTTTAATACAATTCAGTGATATCACCTTTTGTTTTGATTGATATCACTCATTCGAATAGGTAATATCACTGATTCATATTTAAATGAGTGATATCACCTATTCGAATGAGTGATATCAATGATTCGAATAAGTGATATCACCGATTCAAAACGAAAAGGTGATGTCACCTATTGAATGGTTATACTTAATGGACCCTTTGCGTTACCTTTTCATATGTTTGTGTGTGCGTGTATGCGTGCGTGCGTGAGGTTTTGGTTTGTTGTTTGAGGCGTGAGACGTGTTTTGCCTGCACCTGAATCTGGAGGAATCACACATAAAAATAACACTGGACAAAGCTTTATCCATTAACAGCAATCCTTTTGACAATTTTGACGATTTTTACATATCGAACATAATTGGGTGGCCCTGAAAAGGACCGTTGTAGTTGAAGGGACTCGCCCTACTTTACGCCAAAGGTAAACAGCTCTTCCATAATCAACAAGTGAAAATTGGGGCGCAGATGGATTCCGTCATCCTTCATTAAAGCGCGGTTGGTTGCAAAAGCATATGGCAGAAATGTCACCCGTCGTCTGTTGTCGCGCCATTCACGCCGTAAAAGCCGGTTCAGCTGTATCCGGAGCGTCACTGCGTCTTCACTGCCCGGCTTGTCTAAAAGGGGGCCTCTGTAACCGTAGGCCTTCCGCTGGTATCGCGGGAACACACAGCCAATCAGAATTTTCGCTTGTGGACAGCGGATACAAACAGTTAAAATTAATCGTCTGTATGTCTCGAACAAGCTTTTCGGGGTGTCTTTCGGCGACGCGTTCGTAACATCGTTTGTCTCTAGTTGTATGTAGACACACCCTGGCTGCTGAACCCGGCGGGCCTCTTTGAAGTCGTTCCACTCTTTCTGATGCATCATTGTCTTTATTCTGGCCCCACTCATGTGGAAATAACGCCTATATGGATTCGACCACTCGCTGTCCCCGTTATCCTCCATCATCCGGCGGATGAAACTATGCCCGAGAAAGTAGGTCAAAATCCTGGCTGCTAATTATGACTAAGCGTGTGTATAGGTTTACCACCACCAATTACATGTAAACCTCCGAGGTGTAGTCGAATGTAGTTCCTATAATAAAAAGTAATCCCTCCTTTTTCGATGGAAATGGGCATTATAAGTAGGGGAAAACTGCCAATTTCTATTCGATTTTGTGGTTATATGTATAAGAAGCGTATTAATAGGTTTTACTGGATCACTGATGAACATTTTCGAAATTTCGACTCTATGCTTACACTTTGTGAGCAATGAAAACAGTCGATCAATAAAAACAGCTGTACCCTTGACCTGTTTAGTAAACAAACAAGAACTTTCTTACATGTCTTGTGACCCCACGTTTTCTGGTTATTTTTCAAGTGGAAAAATAGTTTTCTATATGAACATTACACTGCTGTATTATCCATACTTGAGTTGAATTTGCAGCAAATCATTAATACGTGACACTTTAACATTGGTGTCTACTGGGGAAAATAATTGGTGCTTTCATACCTATAAGCGTTTATTTATCCTCGCTGTATTGCACTAAGCATTTTAGCGAGCAGACCTAGGTTTAAAATCTCATCCGAAGGACTGGTAAGGTAGGAAATACTTTTGAAATATTTCGATAATTAACACAAATTCGGTCCTGGCTGGGATTGAACGCGCAATCCCTGGGTTACTAAGCCGCAATGCTAACCATTACACCACGGCGCTACCTTTATGACTAAGCGTGTGTGTATAAGCCTTTATTTATCCTCGCTGTATTGCACTAAGCATTTTAGCGAGCAGACCTAGGTTTAAAGTCTCATCCGAAGGACTGGTAAGGTAGGAAATACTTTTGAAATATTTCGATAATTAACCCAAATTCGGTCCTGGCTGGGATTGAACGCGCGATCCCTGGGTTACTAAGCCACAATGGTAACCATTACACCACGGCGCTACCTTTAATATGACTAAGCCACGGGTGCACCAGCTTATATAGCAAAGACCACACTACAGACAGTATGCGTGACCAATCAAAAGTAAGATAAACCAAACACCAAAGCAACGAAGGCGACATATGAATATTGTAATGCAGATAACCTTACGATACAAGAACACAGGCAAGCGAATAAAAGTCACGTTGTTTAGAATAGATAATACTTTTGTTACAAATATCGTCTTTTTTCTCTTTTTTTTTTGCAATTTTCCCCATGTTCATGTGACCTTTATTAGATATATGACAGTATGACGATTTTTCATTTATGGTCAATTATAATTATTAATTTAATGTAACATGTGTAAGAAACGAAAAAATATATATTGCAGTCTCGGTTTGACATGTTTGATTGAGACTATTTTTCTACTGTAGTTCAATGTGCTTTCTTGCATTGTTTGATAGTTATAGAAATTAAAGGGAATGTAGCGCCACAGCCAAACAAACTCTATTACTGAGAGTTCTGAAAAACTTGGAAAAGGGTGAAAGAATTATCAAAATCGGATGATAAACAAAAAAGATATGACCATTTAAAGGTTGTTCTAAAACAAATATGGGGACCGCCATTTTTAGAACTATGACGTCATAGTTCCATATTACCATATATGGAATATTAATAAATATCATTTAAAACGAAGAAAATCACTGCAAATGAATGATTTTTTTTAACTGGTGTTATAAATCATTATTGCCATTAAGTATTACATATTTTTCATACAGTTGATGTAATTTTTTCCCTATAAATTAGTAAATTTTCATATTTATAAATATTCCATATATGGTCATTTAGAACCGTGATGTCATAGCTCTCAAAATGGCCGCTTCCATATCCGTTTTAACAGAAACTTTAAATGATCATATCGTCTTTGTTTATCATCCGATTTTGATAATTCTTTCAACCTTATTCACGTATTTCAGAACTCTCAATAATAATGATGGTTTGGCTGCGGCGCTACATTCCCTTTAATATACATACTTTCACAAACATTATTTGTTTTAGAGTGAGGACTAATTCGATTAGAAAGACTGTGTTTAATTTGTATCACAACGTTTTTTTCCGTCATGAAAGTTCACTTACATATGTGTGCTAAATGCAAATACAGTCTTCTACAATATAATTTAAGTCTTCATAACTCTAAAACAAATTTGAATCTCCGGCTATATTTATCCCGGACTTAAAAACGGATATGGGTGTTAGACTGTGTATCAACATGATAAACGTCATTATAGTTTTCTTTATAATATTTCAACTTAGTATAAAGCATGATTAGTAATGTTATAATTGTTTCAATAGTTTTGTACCTGAACAAGATTACAGAGTTTCATAACATAATTGTTTATTAAACAACTCATTTCTATCACTCAAATAGTTATATATTATGTATATAGTTTACATTTAAACATAGTACATTTTAAAAGATATAACTCCTTTTGTAGTGTCCGCAGATCTTATTTCAATGTTACCCGTGGTAATTTTTATATTAGTTTTTTTGCTACAATTACCAAATATGTCTTACATGTTATATTAGGCAGCATATAGAAGTATGCATATTTTACCAATTAAATATGAAGTTTAACATTGACATTCCAGCTTTTTATTGGTGGAGGAAGACACCAGGTGAAAACCCGGGCATTTCTTCGTGCACGGGAGCGCACCTGAGTAGAACCACTGACGTTCCGTAAGCAAGCTGGATAGCTTGATACTCACATACTAAACAGTCCTGGCCCCATGTAGAATCAAACCCACAGCGGTGAGGGACATATGATTTCAAATCTAAGACCACTCGACCACGGACGACCCCAAGTTTATGTGAAGCATCATTATACGTTTGTTCGAATGGTGCACCTGTGGTCATAAATGCCCCCGCAATGGGGCTTATCAGTTTCATTTAACAAATCTTAAAATATCTTCTGAAAAAATACAAGATATAGAGCTGTGATATTTTGCATGTAACATCGTCTTATGGTCCTCTAACTAGTTTGTTCTAATGTTGACCCTGAGGTCAAATTTGGACCCGCCCCAGTGTCCTAATTATTCACACAAACTTTAATCAAGCATCATTTTTGATTTATGCTCCGGACAAAAAGTGTGACGCATGGACACACACGGACGGGCGGAAAAAGCGGCGACTATATGCTCCCCCATAATAAACAATCTAGTGTCTTTAGTTACAATATATTTCATATCAAAAACTAAGGTAATATTAAATGAAAAGGAAAAAACTGTGATGGGGCCTCAATATAATGTATCTGTGGTAATCAGTCAGCGAGACGTAATCAGCTAAAAAGCATGCTATCATGGAACATGCTATCCATAATTTTTCAACGAATAAATGTGTCTTTAAATCATGAACATTTTGTTCCACTGGGCCTATATAAGTCACCTATACAAAAGGTAAGTAATGGTTACCGGCTAAGTACTAGGTGTTCATGCATTTGAAAGACCCGCGCACGTGCGAATTGTGACACCGAGAGCGCGAAGCGCTCGAGGTGTTACCGCACGTGCGCGGGTCTTTCAAATGCATGTACACCGATGTACGAGGCCGGTAACCGACTTACACAACGGCTCACAACCACACATGATGACAACAAACAAATACGATTCGGACGATTTCTGTAGTCAGGTCTTGGCTGATTACGACTCCGATAATGTACTTAGTCAAGCTTTAGACATGTATGAGGACTATGAAGATAATTGTTTTTTCCTTACTCAAAACACATATAGAGAAGTACCCGAAGAGGAAAAAAGATATTATCGACATTTTAGATAAATCAATTGACGTTTCCGACATGTGTGAACCAGGAGGGCCATCCATGTATGTCAAGTTGAAGCAACACGTGTCAATCAAGGTAATGTTCGTTATTTAAGGTATATCAAATATGGCTGCCATGTAAAAATGAACAAATCTATAAATATGAACGTTTCACTATAAACTACTGTACTCAGAATTAAAAATAAAAAATTGCAATTAGATCTAGTTGTAAACTCATCTTAATTTTTATTTTATGCATCAAAGTGAAGTTTTCTTTTCCACATATTAAAAAAATAATTCCATGAAAGTGTTCATTATTTAGGTTAATTTCAGATACACAGATGAAATATCAATACCAGATATCCCCTCCCTCCCGAGTTGCCTTTCGACCACAAATGTCTTTAATATGACTGCAAATTTGGATTAAAACTGATAAAAAAAAAAGAAAAAAAAAGTTCACAACCTACCACAAATTTTATTATAATTTGTATGAGATCCTAACAATAATAGTTTTAGTCTTGTTTTCTGATGGTATATACTGGCTATATAATTGATTATTCATTGAAAAATCGAATAGTCGAGCTGCGGTGTTCTCCGACAGCTCTTGTTTTGCACCTAATAGTTTTACATTCAAGATTCACATTCCAGTTTTTGGTTAAGACACCAGCTAGATGCAATAGAGCATTGAAACCTCACACATGTTTACATCTACATGACAGCGGCATGTTCCAATATGAATTACATTTACCTACTTTTTCTACATGACAGCGGCATGTACCAATAAGAATTACATTGACCTACTTTTATCACTTTGTTCATTTACATTGCTATCTTACATTACTCTTTTAGCATTAAAGTTTTTTTTATTATCTCCATTTCGCAAATACCAAAAGCAATACAGCTTAAAACTTCAATCGCACTTACATCTATATTACATCCGTATGTTCCTACTTAAAGTATGTCAATATAAATGACCTTGACCTTCTGTTTACACTTTGTGAGTTTTACATTCTAGTGTTTTATTATATCCATCACTCAGATACCAAAACCTGTACAGTTTTTGAACTTCATCACACTTACATCCAGTTGAATTGCTGAAAATTTCATTCAAATCGATCAACATTAAACTTGTTAAATTAAAAAAATAACAGTACTACCCCAAAAAGCAAAAGTCACAATGTCCAACATTAGCGGCAATGCACACCTGACATCTACGCATATTGGGATATACCGGGTATTAGTTTTGTGACTTTTGCTTTTGGGGGTCGTACTGTTATGCTCTGAATTTAACAAGTTATTTATTCAGCAAATCAACTGTAGATATTGTTAAATAGAATAGATGAAATTTGTCATTTATCTCAGTTTATTTCCCTGTTTTGTTTTTAAAGTCGTTCAGTGTATGCATGCTTAGTTGAGCTCTATTTTTTTATTTTCTAACGCAATGTCAATGGGATTACAGAAAACCGAACTAACCTAAAATCCTGGATTTAGTACACGGACAGAGGCCATCATTGTGAAATGTCTGAAAAACACTTTAAAATTCCACTTATATGATTATTAGTCTTTGTCATCGGAAGTAATCGGTGCAACCCACCGCTACCCCGCCACCACCCCATCTCTACCCCACCCCTCCCCACCCCACCCAAACCCAACCCACCACCCCCAACCCATCCCACCACACCCCACCCCACCCACCCCAACCCTTTTTTTATAACATCATGTTACTTCTTAAAAATTCATATGACACAGCTTTTTTCTGTTTGTTTGTCAACTCTTTCTTAAGTTGCTCCCACTAAAATCTGACAAGTCGGGGTTCTCAGCTTTAAAAAAAAGTCGCGCCCCATGCCTTATCTCAAATCCTGGATCCGCCACTGTATATATACATAGATCACATGTATCCTTGTTGAAAACACCTTTATTCATTTTATATGAACACCTGTGCACGTGCGGAGGTCAGGTAGGTATACGATATGAACACCCGTGCACGTGCAGAAGCCATTCAAAAGTAGGTGTTCATGTTGGATACCGACCTGATACAAACAAAAGAGTCGTTGTGTAAATCAAAATATCGAGTTCCAGTTCAAACAAATTATGAAAGCATATCTACGGTCTAAAATTATAAAGTCGTAAGTGTTACGTAAGTGTTACTTACGACAACTGAGCAACATTCAGTCTGGTACCCGTTCTCATATCAGTTTGCTTAAGCAGGGTTTCATTCATGTCGTAAGTGAAAGCAGGTAAGCAGATCGTTTTATGAAACATTGATCGTAAATCAATTTCTTTAAATGCTTCACTATAAATTACACTTTCCAAATAGACGTGATTTCATTTCATTTTCTTATACATGGTATATGTCTGCACTACGTGTACACATAATTGTCTACATTGAACATGTTGAATCCTTAATTAAAAAAAATAAACGATTTTAAAATTTAAGACTTATCGTAAGATGTTTTCATAAAACAGGGCCCTGCTGCTGCTGGTGGTAGATACGACCTTAAAATGTATAAAAAGTTGGGTCTTAACTGGTAGATACGATCGTATTATGTTATGCTTGCATATACATGATATAAAATGTGAAACTGCTACGAGTTTATATATCACGACCTTCTTTTCTTTTTTCTTTGTTTTACTTTCTTACAGTCCAGACTCTATTGTGCCCATCTCGGTGAACCGTGAGGATTGTCAAGTATGTCGGTGGAGAGACTATAAACCTTCGAACTACACATTATTTTTTTTACTTTTATCGAATGAAATAACTTATATAAGTATATTGAGCATTGGGACTTATTATGTTTGTATGACCCAATATGTAATGATATATAAGGTACGGGGACATATAAAGGTTATGGGGAAATATGCATTTATTTGCGTGAAGAGCATGAAGAGCGTGCAGTGCGTGAAGAGCGTGCAATGCGTGAAGAGCGTGCATTGCGTGAAAAGAGTACATTGCGTGAAGAACATGCAGTGCGTGAAGAGCGTGCTTTGCGTGAAAAGCGTGCCGTGTGTGAAGAGCGTGCAGTGCGTGAAGAGCGCGCAGTGCGTGAAGTGCGCGCAGTGCGTGAAGCAGTGCGTGAAGAGCGTGCAGTGCGTGAAGAGCGTTCAGTGCGTGAAGAGCATGCATTGCGTGAAGAGCGTGCATTGCGTGGAGAGAGTGCAGTGAGTGAAGAGCGTGCAGTGCGTGAAGATATTAATTAATGATTAATAATACATTGTCATTTAAGTATATCAGGAAACTCGGTCGTAAATTATAAATTATCAAGGGACATGGTATCGGTTGAAAATACCAGATCGTTTCGTTGGTATCAGTATCGGTATCAGACCGATTTGTTCTTAACGGTATCGAACTCTGGTACTGAAACATTGTCTTTAGACTAGATCGTTCACATAAAACACTTTTTCTGAGAAGTTGCATTTTACAGTTGTGAAGTTATAAGCATCAGAAATATCTATAGAGGGTGAGATGGCTCAGTGGTTAGAGTTTTGACCTCTCACTCCGGAGGTCACGGGTTCGATCTCGCCCGGGAGCGTTCTCGGGGACTCTCAATAGAACACTCAATACTGGTTTGTGCCAAGGAAACGGACTCGAGAGAGATTCATACAAGCTTCGAGCTTTCTTCCCAATCGAGCTAAAAGAAATTAGAATAAAAACTAAACTAAAACATATCTATGCAATCGAGCGCCTTTGAGGATAAAGATATAGGACCTTTGTAGTATTTGGACCAGGGTATATAAAGTCATATAAAAATAAAAATAATGGACAAAATTTAAGTATCGTTTTTTAGAACCCAAGGTCTACCCTACCCGGTTAATTTGGTACCAGGAACATTAAATTCCAAACAAGATTTGATTTTAAAAATATATCGCGAACACACAAAGGGTCTGTAAAAAAGGTTGCAAAGTCCATACAAAGTAACAGTTACGGACACATTCGAGTAACCAATAAAAAGATTATTATTTGTTTCGCAAACTTTCATTGTAAACGATAATTGTTGTTGATTGTTGATCTATTGTGAATTATCAACTGAGATAATAAGAGTTATGGTCGAATGTCATGGTTCAGCGATCATTATACGGGTTCGAACACTGCCATGGTCAAAAACTTCTTTTACAGAGTATATTTAAGGATTCCTATCCCTAATGAAACTCTCCGTTTGTATACTCTTCATTAATGCATTGATTATAATAGTTGATAAGGTGCTGTACTTGTACTCTTTAAAAAGATTTTGGGTCGTCGGTTCAAACCCCACTAAGGCAAATTATATTCTATATTTTGTTCTTTTATATTTTCATTATTTTGCTATTTTTCACATTCTCAACACATATTATCACTGATACGTTGATACAATTTATTAGAATCATATCATTGTTACCAAATCTACAGAAATATCACAAGTTGAATATAGATAATGAATAAAAATCGTACATTATCAGATTGAAATATGATTTTATGAAAATCTAAACGGTAAACTTTCTTGATTTTGGTCAAAATGTTTAAAAGAGTGCTAACATAAAACTGATGTAAGCAATATTTGATTTCCAATACATTGAACTGTGATACTGATTCATTTTTAACCGGTTTTCCTTTTTTCATTACCAAAAACACAACAAAACAAAAACATTTGACCATAGTGATTCAGCGAATTTGGATCTCTAATAGTTTCTGAAGCCTTTGAAACATTATCAATTGTATTTAGAAATAAAAATGTTTCTGGTAGGCCTAAAAGAGACAAAATGAATGCTTATACAAGTACACAAACGGTTCTGTACAGACGGACGAACACTTGAAGATTGCCTCTGTCTATGCATTTATTAATAGGATAGCACTACATAATAAAAAATATCTACGTAAAGATATTTATTCGAACTTTGCTATTAATTACGATCTTCCAAAAATTACCATTTCGGCAACCCTTACCTACTTAGGACGAACAGACAGACGGACCGACACTTGTACTTCAGCACAAGTGTTTCGCTACATACAATATATTAAAAATAATATATATCCGCAATGTGTCTGTACTTACGTTGAAAGTATGCCTAAAATCTACTTTGAAGAACGCAAAATGAGCAGGAAAATGTCCTATTTCAACGCAGTAGTCGTAGTAGAAGTAGTAGTGGTCGTAGAAGTAGTGGTAGTCGTATCGGTAGAAGTAGTAGTGGTTGCGCTGTTAGTAATATTTGTAATAGTAGCAGTCGTGGTAACAGTGGTAGTTATAATGGTAGTTGCAGCAGCAGCAGCAGCAGCAGCAGTAGTAGTAGTAGTAAAATAATGTATGCAATTTTTTCTGTTATTGTGCGCTCCTATTTTAACTAATTTTGTATTTAGAGGGTGATAAGCTATATACGGAATGACCATGCCTTTTCACCGTATAAAGCTTACTTTGGTGTGAGCCATATACGTAGAAAATATGAGATATATGCCTACATATAATACTATATTATTATGCGGGATACGCGTATTGTCATGCTTAGTGACTGACTGACATTTAATGACTGACATATGGTACTGTGTACTGGGCTTGGGTATTTATACTTAAAGTCACATGCCCGTCAACAACAGGCAGGTTTTAAAATCAACAGGCAGGTTTTAAAATCGATGCACATCGTTTCTAAGTCGACGAACGATAGGGTATATATGTAACTAACCTATGTTGCGAATCCGCTCTATGACTACAATATTGTTATTGTTCGAAGCTTCTCATAAAGTCCTATGCATTACTGTATGGAAACAGCTCTCAATGAGCCAATGCTTATCTAATTTCACTGATTAGCTATAATAGCAATAAAACCATTAATCTTATCAAGGACATCCTAGTTGACCACATGTGGTCCATTAGGTCAATGCAGAGGTACTTTAAACAGATGTGAACTGGTCTGTTATTTATGAATCTTTCTTCGTGTTTGTATCATTTATACAAATACATGGGTACATTTCAAAATGTTTATATATTAGATGTAAATGTATATGCCAATTCTACAGATAAGACGTGTATCTGCGTGTAATTACGCATATTTTTTCATCAAAACGCATTAAAAAATCGTCATTAAAGTATTGTTTGGACCCATTGCGTTACCTTATCATATTTTAGCAAAAATTGTTTTAAGAATACGCATTAGTATTAAAATGTAAATTCGCAATACAAGTTTTTTCACGCGTACATGAAAGCTTAACTGGAGCACTGCATACGAGAGGTGTTCAACTTATAATTAAACACTTGTGTTTAAGATGTTATTTAATTTATATCATAACAAATGCGTGGTTTAATGATGTGAAACTGTCATTTAGAACGTATGCATTTAAAAATAATCTCCAATTTCACGCTGTTCGTTTTAAATTACATTTTGAATTAGGTGTACACTATTTTCTAGTTTTAAACCTATATGTTTCTGTTGCCGTGGTTAATTTGGTACCAGAAACATTAAATTCCAAACAAGATTTGATTTTAAAAATATATCGCGAACACACAAAGGGTCTGTAAAAAATGTTGCAAAGTCCATACAAAGTAACAGTAACGGACACATTCGAGTAACCAATAAAAAGATTATTATTTTTTCGCAAACTTTCATTGTAAACGATAATTATTGTTGATTGTTGATCTATTGTGAATTATCAACTGAGATAATAAGGGTTATGGTCGAATGTAATGGTTCAGCGATCATTGTACGGGTTCGAACACTGCCATGGTCCAAAACGTCTTTTACAGAGTATAGAAGCTTTCATAATTTAACATAGTTGAATTTCATGTTAAATTTTGCTGAAATCTTGAAAATCGCCACATTTCAATAAAAGGCATATGACACTTTGTTTACGTTCAGACATGGACATAGCAGAATACTATAACCTTAAACCACATTTTAAAAGCATTTGTCTTAAAATTTGTATTCCAGTTATTTTTATAATTAAAGATTTTTGCTTCAAAATGTCATTCTCAACCTTTTTTTCAAAAATACGGATGCAGCAACATTAGGAAGCACATAATATTGCATGTCATAATGTTCATATTGAAGGAAGCATTAGACTTGACATTAAGATCAACATATTCGTCGAGAATTTCAAGATAGTTGATTCAGTTACACATTGAAAGTGTTCACTTATAAGTTGAACAGCTCTCGTATTTAATCAAAGTGGGTATACATATATTTATGTATATAATATACATATATGTAATCAAAGGGTGTTTATAATATACATACATCTGTAATAGAAGAGTGTGTATATAATGTACATGTACATGTATCTGTAATCGAAGTGTGTATATTATATAGTGTACATATACATGCATCTGTAATCGAAGTGTGTATATAATGTACATGTACATTTATCTGTAATCCAAGTGTGTATATAATGTACATGTATCTGTAATCCAAGTGTGTATATAGTGTACATGTATCTGTAATCGAAGTGTGTATATAATGTACATGTACATTTATCTGTAATCCAAGTGTGTATATAATGTACATGTATCTGTAATCGAAGTGTGTATATAGTGTACATGTATCTGTAATCGAAGTGTGCATATAATGTACATGTACCTGTAATCGAAGTGTGTATATGATGTAAATGTATCTGTAATCGAAGTGTGTATATCATGTAAATGTATCTGTAATCAAAGTGTGTATATAATGTACATGTACATTTATCTGTAATCCAAGTGTGTATATTATGTACATGTATCTGTAATCCAAGTGTGTATATGATGTAAATGTATCTTTAATCGAAGTGTGTATATAATGTACATGTACATTTATATGTAATCCAAGTGTGTATATAATGTACATTTATCTGTAATCGAAGTGTGTATATAGTGTACATGTATCTGTAATCGAAGTGTGCATATAATGTAAATGTATCTGTAATCGAAGTGTGTATATAATGTACATGTACATTTATCTGTAATCGAAGTGTGTATATAATGTACATGTATCTGTAATCGAAGTGTGTATATGATGTAAATGTATCTGTAATCGAAGTGTGTATATCATGTAAATGTATCTGTAATCAAAGTGTGTATATAATGTACATGTATCTGTAATCAGAGTGCGTATATAATGTACATACATATGTAATCAAAGTGTGTATGCAGTGAACATGTACATGTAATCGATTGATTGATTAAATTGGGGTTTTACGGCACACCAACACAAGAAAGGTTATATGACGCCAAACAGGGATGAACATGCCAGGCTCATCCTCCATTTACATCTAGATAAAATATGGAGCATGGGCATAGAACCTTTTAACCTGCAGAACTGCAGAGTTGCTGCAAATTCTATTTTTGACACTCCATTTAGGATGGAGCCACGTTTCCACATTTGCATATGCAATGTCATTAAGAAAAATGACAAGTGGAAGGGGGTGGGGTGGGGTGGTCCTACCCCTCTGCCTCTAGCGGGATATGCAGTGGTTGTAGTCTACCCCGGAAACCACACGGGGATGTATCTGTAATCGAAGCGCATATATAATGTACATGTATTTATAATCAAAGAGTGTGTATATGTTGAAATCATGTGATAAACGTCACAGACGGGCAATGACAGGATTAATTTATTGTTACAAGAATATGTATATGAAATGTACCGCATATAATAAATGCGGAAAATGGTGCTTTTCTCAGGAGTGTTTATTAGGATCGCAAACATTGCCGAAAATGAGATACATAAGATACAACGGCTTGACAGTAGCCCGTCAAAGAATGTTTTACTATCCGAAAATAACTGGTTTGCGTTATTTTGAACGCAGTAATAAACTAAACAAGTTATTTCAACAAAACATCGTGGTAAAAAAAAAGTGAATTCGTCACAGCTTGTTGTTCTTTTAAGAATATATTACTATGCGAAAATAACTGCCGGGCAGACTATGAAAACCTCTTTAATAACAGATTACCGGAAAATAAGTTGTTTGCGTTATTTTTAAAGAACACTGTAATAAACTAAACACGTTATTTCAAAGAGTTTGATATGAATCATATTTAACACATGTTTAATAATAGTATAATATGCGTAAATAACCATGGTTGCCAAGTTTCTATGTATATATGTAAATCAACAAATGCCCGTCAAAGAATGTTTTACTATCCGAAAATAACTTGTTTGCGTTATTTTGAACGCAGTAATAAACTAAACAAGTTATTTCAACAAAACATCGTGGTAAAAAAAAAGTGAATTCGTCACAGCTTGTTGTTCTTTTAAGAATATATTACTATGCGAAAATAACTGCTGGGCAGACTATGAAAACCTCTTTAATAACAGGTTACCGGAAAATAACTTGTTTGCGTTAATTTGAAAGAACACTGTAATAACCTAAACACGTTATTTCAAAGACTTTGATATGAATCATATTTAACACATGTTTAATAATAGTATAATATGCGTAAATAACCATGGTTACCAAGTTTCTATGTATACATGTATATATGTTAATCAGCAAATGCCCGTCAAAGAATGTTTTACTATCCGAAAATAACTGGTTTGCGTTATTTTGAACGCAGTAATAAACTAAACAAGTTATTTCAACAAAACATCGTGGTAAAAAAAAAGTGAATTCGTCACAGCTTGTTGTTCTTTTAAGAATATATTACTATGCGAAAATAACTGCCGGGCAGACTATGAAAACCTCTTTAATAACAGATTACCGGAAAATAACTTGTTTGCGTTATTTTGAAAGAACACTGTAATAACCTAAACACGTTATTTCAAAGAGTTTGATATGAATCATATTTAACACATGTTTAATAATAGTATAATATGCGTAAATAACCATGGTTACCAAGTTTCTATGTATACATGTATACATGTATATATGTAAATCAGCAAATGCCCGTCAAAGAATGTTTTACTATCCGAAAATAACTTGTTTGCGTTATTTTGAACGCAGTAATAAACTAAACAAGTTATTTCAACAAAACATCGTGGTAAAAAAAAGTGAATTCGTCACAGCTTGTTGTTCTTTTAAGAATATATTACTATGCGAAAATAACTGCCGGGCAGACTAGGAAAACCTCTTTAATAACAGATTACCGGAAAATAACTTGTTTGCGTTATTTTGAAAGAACACTGTAATAACCTAAACACGTTATTTCAAAGATTTTGATATGAATCATATTTAACACATGTTTAATAATAGTATAATATGCGTAAATAAACATGGTTACCAAGTTTCTATGTATACATGTATATACATGATATATGTAAATCAGCAAATGCCCGTCAAAGAATGTTTTACTATCCGAAAATAACTTGTTTGCGTTATTTTGAACACAGTAATAAACTAAACAAGTTATTTCAACAAAACATCGTGGTAAAAAAAAAGTGAATTCGTCACAGCTTGTTGTTCTTTTAAGAATATATTACTATGCGAAAATAACGGCCGGGCAGACTATGAAAACCTCTTTAATAACAGATTACCGGAAAATAACTTGTTTGCGTTATTTTGAAAGAACACTGTAATAACCTAAACACGTTATTTCAAAGAGTTTGATATGAATCATATTTAACACATGTTTAATAATTGTATAATATGCGTAAATAACCATGGTTGCCAAGTTTCTATGTATATATGTAAATCAACAAATGCCCGTCAAAGAATGTTTTACTATCCGAAAATAACTTGTTTGCGTTATTTTGAACGCAGTAATAAACTAAACAAGTTATTTCAACAAAACATCGTGGTAAAAAAAAAGTGAATTCGTCACAGCTTGTTGTTCTTTTAAGAATATATTACTATGCGAAAATAACTGCCGAGCAGACTATGAAAACCTCTTTAATAACAGATTACCGGAAAATAACTTGTTTGCGTTATTTTGAAAGAACACTGTAATAACCTAAACACGTTATTTCAAAGACTTTGATATGAATCATATTTAACACATGTTTAATAATAGTATAACATGCGTAAATAACCATGGTTACCAAGTTTCTATGTATACATGTATATATGTAAATCAGCAAATGCCCGTCAAAGAATGTTTTACTATCCGAAAATAACTTGTTTGCGTTATTTTGAACGCAGTAATAAACTAAACAAGTTATTTCAACAAAACATCGTGGTAAAAAAAAAGTGAATTCGTCACAGCTTGTTGTTCTTTTAAGTATATATATTACTTGTTTGCGTTATTTTGAACGCAGTAATAAACAAGTTATTTCAAAAAAACATCGTGGTAAAAAAAAGTGAATCACAGCCTGTTGTTCTTTCATGTCTTTTAAGAATATATTACTATGCGAAAATAACTGCCGGGCAGACTATGAAAACCTCTTTAATAACAGATTACCGGAAAATAACTTGTTTGCGTTGTTTTGAAAGAACACTGTAATAACCTAAACACGTTATTTCAAAGATTTTGCTATGAATCATATTTAACACAAGTTAATAATAGTTTATTATTATTATTATTAAGAACACTGTAATAACATAAACACGTTTTTTAAACAACATTTAATTACTGACCGTCGTGGTCAGACAACAGGTAATGCAAATAAAATATATTGCGCATTCGTCATAATCGTCACAGCTTCTTCGTTTAATAATCTATTACTGTCCGAACATAACCGCTTTGCATTATTTTGAAAGAATAAACTGTATATCCGAAAATAACGTGTTTGTGTTATAAACGAATCTTATTCACTGCCCGGTTAGAAAAGAGGAAATGAAAACTTATGCATTCTTTCGCCGTTTCGTTTAAGAATATACTACTATTACCGATTACTATCATGACTATCGGAAAATAATTGTTTGCGTTATTTTGAAAGAACGCTGTAATAACCTAATAATAGATTACTGGAAAATAACGTGTTTGTGTTATTTCGAAAGAACACTGTACATGCTGTAATACCCTAAGTGTAAGTATAATCATGGTAATATAAGTATAAACTGATAAAAAGGATAAAACTTACTTAATTACACTCATCAACTGTTTCATGCCTTATTCATGTTAGGTTTAGGAACAGTTTGCAAATCGGTATAGTGTCTTACACAGTAAAGTCAGAGACGATACACATGATAGATGTCGTCTCGAATAATCAGGATAATACCCACGATGTTATCATACTTACTTCTATTTGCGTTTCTTAAAAAAAAGTAAAATAGACAGATAGAGGACGTGTGTTTAATCTCATAATATTGTGATTTAAGATGCAAGTTATTTTAAAACTCATAATAAAACCACATTTTAGGTTTATACTAATTAACGTATATCATGTATATAAAATCAAAGAGTATTTGTGATGTCGTTTGCATTTAAGAATACTTTTGCCTTCTTGTTTGTCTGTTTGCGTGTTTGATTCAGTGTTTTGTGGTTGAATGTCCTCCTTGAATGCTACATTCTCTGTCCGATCTTTATATATTTCTTTACCAATACACTAATGTACACTTTATATACTATACATAGCGACTGGGTCTCTCTATTTATTTAAACTGTCTACGACCAACATGTATAATACGGCTATAAACTGTAGAAAACATAAATCACCAGGGTGAGAAAAAAGAAACGTGGCTAATGTACAAACTGTGTATGTCGTTACCACGAGACAATTAAATTTCATACCAACCCCCGTCACACATTTTAATTTGCATGCAAATTATTATTGAATTCAAATTAAGGGGAATAAGCGAGTAAGGAAATTTGATTAAGTCAAACGTTGTTAAAAGAGTTACACCCCTTTGAAAATGTATAGCAAATTTCAAATTATGATCAAAGGGAGACAACAGTTGTTTCTTTACGAAAATAAGGCATTTAAGATATTACGAAAATAACGTGTATACGTGACACCCCTGACTGTTTGAGAGTGAATAGTTTATTGTATTTATCCAAGTTTTTCGACTTGAAGTTCAGCTTCTTCTGTTCTTTTAGTTTCTTATTTTTCAGAAAATTTGGTTGACAATTTTCAGAAGAAGAATTTTTTGCAAAAGTTTCTGCCAAAGTGTTTGTAATATCTTTGACAGACGTTATATCTCCATTATCTGTTTTAAGATGATTTACAGAACTAGAATTACCTTTACCGCTTATTTTCCGGACCATGTCCCATGTCTTCTTAAGAGATGAGCGAGAATTCAGCCTAGAGACGTAAGACCTCCAGGATTCCCTCTTGCTATCCTTAATAGTACGACGGGCTTTCGCACGAAAAACTCTAAAGTTATCTAAATTTGTTTGAGTTGGCCGCAAGTTAAAATTATTTAATGCAGCTTTACGATCGTTGACTGCCTTTTTGCAGTCATCGTCGTACCATGGTTTATGTGGGCGTTTAGGATTTGCCGAGGTTTTTGGAATAGTTTGATCAGCTATATCGTGAAGAGTTTTTGTAAAAAGGGCAGTTGCGTCTTCGACATCCTCGAAAACGGAAGGCTTTAATTGTTCCTCACAAAGAGATTGAAACGTAGTCCAATCAGCCTTGCGAAGTTTCCATCTTTGCGTTTTCTCGAGAAGTGGAGGCCGATATTTTCAAGAAATATGGGGAAGTGGTCACTTCCACAGAGGTCGTCTCCAACACTCCACGAAAAATCCATCAAAAGCGTTGGATCGCATATTGTTAAATCAATGAAAGAATGAGAGCCTGTAGCAGGATGTAAATAAGTATGTGACTTATTATTAAAAGACATAAATTGTTTTTGGCTAAGAAATCCTCAATTTGCTTGCCTTTATCATTTATATCTTTACAACCCCAGATGTAGTTGTGTGCATTAAAATCGCTCAAGAGTATAAAAGGTGATGGCAATTGTGCAACTAGGTCATTTAGATCTTTAGGGTCTAGTGAAGAAGTAGCTGGTAAATATAAGGAACATATTGTTATGACTCTGTGCATAATAACACTGACCGCAATAGCTTGCAAATTTGTTTTTAACGCAACAGGTCTGTGAGGAATGTTTCGACTAACGATTATCGAAACTCCACCAATCGCCTTGTCCCCGGTATCCCAAATATGATTGTATAGTGAGTATTGTTTAAAAGATACCTTATCACTTGTCTTCGAGAATGTTTCTTGAAGACAAAAGGCAATAGGGTTGTGTTCATTTAGAATTAAGCTGATTTCATCATAATTTGGTTTCAAACCTCGACAATTCCATTGAATGATCTTATTAGTTTTACCCATTATTAAGCGCTAAGGCGATTTTTAATTTTATTTTTATTTTTGGCCTTAGATTAAGATGAGGTCTTAAGAGACTCAAGCAGCGACATCTCCACTGATGAATCCTCCTCCATGGAAGAAGTCAGCTGAAGTGGCTCCTCAACTAACTTTTCATGAGAGGATGGAAGTGGAAGTACAGCTGCTGGCTCTGAAATGTCCATGAGCTGTTCGAATTTGTTATGCAGCTCAATATGGCCGTTAGACACCTTTGGCTACTCCTTGTGCTCCCTAGTTGGAGAAGCACTAGGCTTTCCAACTTCCTTAGTTGGAGCAGCACTAGGCCTTCCAACCGAGGAAGTATTATGCTTCACGACTGGGGAACTACTAGACTTCACAGTCTTAGAAGAACCCGCTTTCCAATTCTGAGAAATTGACATGCTCTTGACATTGCCAGAGCTTGCCGATTTTGTGTTTGATTTAAATGAAAAAGTTCGATTAGATGAAAAGTTTAATTTTGGTTTTTTAATGTTTAGAATTTGTGTAATTGTAAATAAATTATCAGAGTGGTTTTTTTTTTTCTGTTTCAATAAGAAGAGTTTTGTTTTTTAATTTTTTAATTTGTTTTACATGTCCAGCAATGGAATGGACAGTTTTCTGAATTACAAAAGGTGACATTTCTGTAATAGGTTTTTTCCCGTTTTCAGATTCGATAATGAGAAAACGAGGAAAGGAGTGATTTATCAGATTCATGTTCTGTTTTTTTCCGTTTGTTTGTAGTTTGTGCGTTTTGTGATGCCATGATGGGCGTTAAGAATTCATCTTCCACGCTTCTCACCCACCACGGAGTCCAACAAGGGGAAATTCTGTGGATATCCAACAGTCAAAATGCCAAGAATACGTAGAAGGTATACTCATATAAAGCTAACGCATCAGACCCCCCATACCACCCAGCGGACATAACCCCTTAACTAAAAAGTCAAAGAGCCGCACTTATGTTCCGCTCAAAATGTGGCATGAGTATAGCCATATAGCGTTTTGAAATACATGATTAGCCCGTGTGCCACCGCCATAAAAGATCCTATCTATATAGTGTTTAAAGTAGAACAATATAAAAGGTAAGTAAGATACAGTGTATTGGTACTGTCTGAATAATAAGGTCGGATCTCTTATAGCTGGCGTGACAAACCGATTGATCAGATCGGGCCAAATCTGACCGCCCGTCTAGTTGAAGTCCGGACCAAAGTGGTGTGTTGCAACGTTGAGATAACTACCAGATCTCCACGCCACTCAACCACCAGGACTCCCTTCTCCAACGACACGGGTCGCCACCCACGGTCAACAGGTGGGTTACATTTCGGGGGGGGGGGGGTCCTACCCCTCTGCTAAGTAACGAGCAGTCGGTTGATTCATATCACCCTACCACCGACTGGGGAGTCCGGGGTAGAAACAACCACTACAAATCCCGCTAGAGGCAGAGGCGTTGATGGAGTCCCTACAATAGAATTTGCAGCAACTCTAGAAACAACCACTACAAATTCCGCTAGAGGCAGAGGCGTTGATGGAGTGTCTACAATAGAATGTGCAGCAACTCTGCAGGTTAGAGGGTTCTAGACCCATTCTCCATATTGTATGTAGATGTAAATGGAGGATGAGCATGACAAGTTCATTCCTGTTTGGCGCCATATAACCTTTATTGTGTTAGTGCGCCGTGAAACCCCAATTCAATTCATGTTTCTTCCTGTCAGGCACCATATAACACTCCGTGTGTTGGTACCCCATAACACACAGTTCAATTCACTTGCATGTTTATGAAATCAATGTTTGTTATTATGTTAAATAAATCGAAATCATTATTTTAAATAAATAAGTATTTGCTATTTTATGTCAAATGAATCAGTATTTCTCATTTTATCTTAAATCAATGTTATTATGTTTCATAAACGTGTTAAACAGTAGGGAGCACAAATAGTAGGGAGCACAAACATATTCACAATGTTTATTTAATGATGTTAAATGACTTAGACATTTGGCTAAATAAAAACAACTGGGCTGCTCTTGTCAGACGTACACTGTGAAGTTTAGGTTTCTATTAAGTTTGCTAAGCGCAAGGTGTGCGGAATACAACAGTGTTTCTTTCAACACTCAAGCAAAGACTGCGCATACATACATACAAAATTGGAAAGAGAGGTTAAATTACTCACCTCGAATAATATTTTATCGAACAATTTAGAACTTTAGTTTTCAGTCGTATTTAGATATAGTGAATATTAAAAAGTTTAGAACTGCATTAACAAGACTTCGAGTTTCAGCACACAGGCTTGAAATTGAAACTGGTAAACGGAAAAAGCCGATAAAAACACCGAGAGAAAATAGAAAATGCAAAACATGCAATACCCTAGAAGATGAATTTCACTTTTTATTTGAATGTAGCCTTAACTCGGATTTAAGGAAATAACACTTTAAACCTTACTTCAGTTAAAGGGTTAACAGGTATAAAGTGATTATTCTATTGCAATCAGACTGTTAAACAAAAATTAAGAATCTAGCATCGAACGTTTACAAGGCGTTTAACTTAAGAAACGAAATATTATTTGACGAGTAATATTAGCTCTCCTGTAGTAAAGGTATGTTGAACCGTACATTTCACAGAAACAAATTATTCACACTTTTGTTACAAATACGGCCGTAAATATCACTAATCGAAAATGTGACATATACGTTTGACCTTTTTTTTTACCGTTTCGTACGAACGTATTTTTCACAGCCAGCTGACAGGAAACAGTTTATCGCTTATATCATACAATTGGTATGTTAACAGTCTAGCGGCCACATTTTTCAAGCAATCTTGACCAACCTTGGAAAAAACATATATTTTAAACGATCTCGGCCAATTTCGATTATGGGCCAAATCGTACAAGTATGAATCGAGTTATGGCCCATGATTTAGCAAAAATGCCATATTCTACCTTGTTAACACACTACAGTAGAGTCAATTATTGACCACTCTGAATCATATTAAGATAGAATGTGAATGTTTATAAAATGCAAGCCAAGTTCGAGTTTCGGTCAAATCGGCCTAGTACCACCAGAGTTATTTCCCTTGATTTAGCAAGAAACTGTATTTGATCTTGTAAACACTCTAGAGGCTTTATTTCAAGACCAATCTTAATAATATTTGGACAGAATGTGTATGACTATAAGATCTCGGTCAAGATCGAGTATGGGTTAGAAACGCCAGAGTTGTTATTGCCCTCGATTTAGCAAAAATGTCATATGGCATTTGGTCAAGTTATACTTTTGCTTAGATAGGATCATTAAAAGCAGAGTTATGCGCCCCTGATTTAGCAATGATTGTTCTATTGGTTTTCCGGGCAATAACGCATATAATACAGCACATGCAAGTACCAAATTTGGTATGTGGATACATATTGGGATGCTGAGATGTTGGGTGCCAAAACTGGGTCACTGTGATCTTGACCTTCAAGGTCAGAAATAGAAAAATCTAGTAAGGACCATAACCCATAGATTATACTACAGAACCTAGAGGTAACAATCGTGTTACGTTTATTCATTTTAGGACGACAGAGTGCCACGTACCATTATTGGATAATTTGACGATTTCCTGGTTTTAACACCTTAGTTAGCCCCTTAGTTTTAACAAGCCCATATATGGTAACGACTATGCTCTACCGAGCTATCCGGGAACCACTAAATGTCGGCTACTTAGTCGCTATACTAGTATACTCTGATTAAAGATACAACTTATCATGAATGATGTGCTTTGACCTTTAACCACCGGGAAAGAAAAAATGCATTTTGCGAATCGTTTGGATATATTGCAGCGAGGTACTTTTTAAATCATTCTAGCTTTTCAACGGATATGATTATGTAGTTTTGCAATGTGGTTTTGCTACAGGTATTTAGAGAACTTGCCAAAATCGATTACTTTAGCTCGCATTGCATAACTTATGCACCTGCCATTCGACGACGTTATGGCACATAACTGTGTTACCCCTGTCCGTCCGTGCGTGCGCCTGTCCGTTGAAAATTTCATGTCGGCTCCATAACATTCGCACAATTATTCCTCATATAAAACAATGGCGCTCAGCGCGCAACGGCCTGGCTGTCAAATTACTCATGACACATTTATTCCTCATAACACAAGCGTGCAACCGTTCAATGTCAAGGTCACACTAAAGCAGGGGCACCTTGTAGGTACTGAACCTTTATGAAAGGGATTTACCTGTATTGATATTTTCATTTGTTTCGTTTACGGACACACATGTAACCATTAAAGTATGGTAAACATCGAGCGATTTTACCTTTACGACTGTTCTATGTTATTTCTGCATCAAACGCCAAGTTATTAAAACTCTCCCATTTAACGGACCAAATGATGTAAAGTATTTTTATCAATACATATCGTTAGGTCTGTCATGTCTGCTATCATAAAAAAAAGACTATAGAAGTCCGATGTTTCTATAACGAAGCGAAAAGATGCGACGACAAAGCGCGAAGGTGCGATGGCTGCACCTTCGCGCATCGCCATCGCATCTTCAGGCACCGCCATCGCATCTTCATGCATCGTCATAACATCTTCTGGCACCGCCATCGCACCTTCGCGCATCACTATTGCACCATCACGCATCGTCATCGCAGCTTCCGCTTGTAGCATCGGCCTTTAGGCAATGCACGAAAACACGATGATGGAGCACGAAGACGCACTGGGGAAGCGCGAAGAACACGATTCCAAATTTCAAAGTTATTTCGCGCGTCGCCGTCTCTTCCTAATGGATCGTATAAGTTTAATAATATTTTATTGCAGATATGTTACAATACATCAATTCAACATCACAATATTCATAGAAACATATGCAAGTGGATTGAACTAAAAGTTATTACAACATTAGTTACAGTTCTCTCCATTGTGGCTGAAGAAGTGTATATGATTATCGGTTTGAAATTGTAACAATATATTTAAATAGAAATTTGATACAGAAAAACGCAGAAAAAAAAAATAATATAATAAAATAATAATAAAAAAAAAATCCAAAAATGTAAACTCTGCCGTGCCATTCTACCCCCACGCAATCTCCACCGAAATAACACCACAATATCCCCGTTCAGGCTGATAGAAACATAACGACAGTAGATATAGACAAAATAAAACGTTATATTGATACAAAGTTAAGGATTTTGGAATCGTTTAGTGTTTTTAATATAGTTTTGCACTTGAGTAAATAGAATATGATTTTCCTCGTCTTTTAGTTGGTCGATGCCGTATAAAAGTTTGTGAGTACTTAAAGGATGAAATATACGAGTGTCTAAAAATAATTGCCGTCTTTCATTTCTGAAATTTACACATCTAAACAAATAATGCTCAACATCTTCAAAACCATTACCACATATACAATTGGGATTATCCCTCAAATGATTAAGAAAGAGATCAGCATTTAAATTGCTGCAGTTGTTTCGCAAACGCGCATGTAGAACTGAAAGGTATCTATCACCCAGTATGTAGTATTGGGGTACTATCGGTGGTTTAAAGTAATTGTTAAGCCTAGTTTTAAAACTCGAAAGGGATGGTGCTTCGCGAATATTGATATCAAGTTCATTCCAAACTTTTAGAGATGACGGTAAGACTGATCTCGAAAACAGTTCTGTTCTTCTAGGTAAAGTAACGAAGTTGGAACTGTTTCTCAAGTTGTAAGGATTCGATTCCGAAACAGTTGCAGGGAATATTTCATTCAAGTAACTCGGTAAAACTCCATTTGTAAACTTAAAGGTCAATATCAACTTTTGGATGTGTCTTCGGTCGGCCAGAGAGACCCAACCAATTTCAGTTAACAATTTTTGTATAGAGACAGAACGAGTCAGGCCGGTAACTATTCGCGCGGCTTCATATTGTATTTTTTCTAAGTTATCTTTTTCATAATTTGTACAACTATCCCATATTATAGCCGCGTATTCTAAAATAGGGCGAAGGTAAGATTTATATATTTGATTAAGCGTTTGACGTTTTAATCTAAATTTCATTAATTTCATTGAACCTAATACCTTAGACGCAGATATTACAATATTTGAAATATGTTGATGCCAGGACCCATCATGACTAAGGGTTACTCCTAAATGTTTATGATGGTCAACAAAGTTAAGTTGTGTATTTTCAAATATCAAAGACGGACGGTTTCTGTTTGCAAGTGAAAAGAAGATAACTTCAGTTTTAGATGGATTAAATTTTACTAGCCATTGCTTTGACCAATTCGATATTTTACACAAGTCATCATTAATTGTAGTTTCCATATAATCTAAATCGGATGTAGATACCGCAATAGAACTGTCATCAGCAAATAACCTTGTTGTACTAAGCAATGCGTCAGCTATGTCGTTTATATAAATTAAAAACAATAATGGTCCTAGAACAGACCCTTGGGGTACGCCGGCATTTGGAGTTTTTATTTCAGAAAAGGTCGAACCAACGAAAACTCTTTGTTTACGATCAGTTATGTAATTATTTATCCAATTAAGAAGGTTGCCTGAAATGCCATGTTGTCGGAGTTTAAAAATTAAAGCTGCGTGCCAGATGCGATCGAAAGCTTTGGATATATCAAAAAATACCATACATGTAAATTTGTTTTCATCAATCGCTTTGCATATTTGATTATAAATATCAATTAGTTGATAAACTGTTGAGTGACCAGGTAAGAAACCAGACTGGTTTTTAAATATTAAATTATTGGTAAGCAAAAAATTAAAAATATGTTTGAATATCACGCGTTCCATAACTTTTCCAACGCAGCTAATTAACGATATTGGTCTATAGTTTGAAGGTGAATCTTTATCACCTGATTTAAAAAGTGGCATAACATTAGCTAATTTCCAGCATTGTGGAAAGATATTTTCTTGAATTGAACGATTAAACAGAATACACAGGGGGCGACATATTGTTTTTGAAGTTTCTTTCAGGACTCTATGACTTATTTCATCTGGCCCACTAGCTTTATTTATCACTAAAATTGATAGGATATCAGAAATTTCATTTTCAGTAATATTAATATCATTGATAATATTGATCGTCTTAGGTATAAATTGTGGTAGAGTGGCATTGGTGTCGTCAACAGTTGATATTGATGTAAAAAAGTCATTCAATAAATTTGCCCTTTCTTCGTCAGATACAGAATATAAACCATCGTTGTTCTTTAAAGGTGGTATGACGTTACAACTGTTAGCGTTTTCTTTAATTAACATTTTGATTATTTTCCAGTACTGTCGAGGATTTGCAGAATTCATATCACTTAGAGAAAATTCAAGTTGATTAAAAAATATTTCTTTAGCATGCTTTTTCATATTATTAACTTTATTTCGAAGGTCTTTATATAAGCGCCAATCAGATTGATTGCCTGTACGTAAAGCTATTGATTTTTTTCTATCGCGTTTACGAGATGCTAGTCGAATTTCAGAATTATACCAAAGCTTATCATTTGGACGAATTGTTACGAAACTAGTTGGAATGCATTCCTTCATGAGATCAGTGAGTTTATTAATAAAACTATTTGCAGCGATATCTACAAAATCTGTATGCAAAAAAGTCCAGTCTGTTGATCTCATTAAATTATTCAACTTTTCAAAATCAGCACGTTTGTAATTCCAGACTCTTCTTTGAAACGGTATATTTATACAAAATTCGCTTTTAATGAAAGCATATGTACTATAATGATCACTGATACGATTTGCTGTTTGATAGACGCCAGAATCATAAGAAGTTAAATGATTAGAGATAGCGATTGGATCTATTAAAGTGCTTGAAGTGTTAGTTACACGAGTAGGATCTTTAATTATATTTATCATATTATTAAGAGTAAGTATATCTCGAAATTTATGATTTGACAGGTTTAATTGGTCTTCATTAATGTCACCTAAGATAATGATATGAGGATCGTATGAGAGAAAACCAATAAACGTACGCGGTACAGCTGTACACAAGCCAAAGTAATACATTGCTTGTTGCCGTTAAAACTGCAGACTGTTTATTGGAATTCTATTATATGCTATTCTATTCTGTTCTATTCTGTTCTGTTCTGTTCTGTTCTGTCGTATTGTGTTGTGCTCCGCCTATTTTTCTAATAATGATATATTTTCGCCGATCTGTATGTACATGTGACGTTTTTGTCTAAACAATCATTTATTGCATTTTTTTCGTGCTGTTTTAACATTTCACAAATTTGTGACATATTCGTGCGATTTTTGTGAAATATCCGCACGAATTCCTCACACGTGTGAATAATTCCGATCTGTGAAATGACTTCTAATGTTGAAGGGTACACGAAAAGTTTCATTCTCATGTGTTGTATAACTTGATAAATCTAAAGTACTAGTGGTGAAGTTGTAATCATATACATTTTAAATTCATACACATTTGTTGTATAATATATATGCCGCATCATTGTTGTTGCAATTGAAGGTAACTGTTAGTAACTGTATGTTATATAGCTCAAGGGTCATCAATGACCTATTGCAATTTATGTATGCAACTATGTACGGTTAATTGGAGATGGTCTCGACCCCAATTGACCTATGACGAGGAAATAAAATCTTCTTCTTCTTCTAAATCAATGTTATTACATTTAATACACGTTCATACGTAAATAAAACTTTTTTTTTAAAAAAAAAAGTGTAGTTTCAACATCATTAGAATACCATTCATTTAAGAATAAATATTTTAGTTTTTGGTTTACTGAACACTTTTTGTTGAGCGTATCAAACATAATGTGTAGACAAATTGGTTTGGAACCTGGTATAAACCCGCAGGGGCCTATTTGTTACTGAACGTTCCGAGGCGGTACCTATGTTGGCAACTATTTTATATGTGGGAAGTCGTTTGTCTTGCGTCAACGTATCCATGTAATTGGTTTTAGTTTTGAATGCGTTGTTTTCGATTATGTTCTATGAATGATACGTATCCCGTGCGACAGTTGTATGCTTCCATAACCGTAAAGTTTCAAAACTACTTTGATATGTACTTACATACAACGTCTAAAAAAACAAAATGTTCATTTTAGATATTCGCTATATATAAAATGTTCGTACAATTCGATATCTGACACACCGGGGAATGAAAAAAAGGTGTTTTATTTTCGATTATAATCGTAACCGGTCCACTGTTGAAACACATGCTGTGGTAAGAGCGAGCAAGGTAGATCAGCGAACTGATTAGAACCGTAGTAACTGTGCTTTGAGTGCACATACCGAGTACACAAAATATCTCCTGTATCTTGATATAGGATGCATGTGCATGTAATATTTATAGCATACTTTTTTGAGTATATGCGATTTATACTGCTTCTCGTGCTCGAGTGTGCAGTATGAATCGCATACGAGAATAATATGCTATAAATGTTTTGTACCAGAGCCATTTATCCTACTACGCACGTGCGAGAGGTTTTAGGGCGATGCAGTTTTCAGTAAAATGAACAGCTCGATCCAATCAAGAAATAGCATTATCACGCGGCATGAGCATGACCCATGTTTTGATTACTGCAGCCAATCGCTTTTGTATATTATTGGGCAAATGCAATGTCAATGAGTTCTGCCGAATCTGTCATTTATAGCACGGCTGAAATATACCGGCATTTATAGCACGGTTTAAGCTCAGACCTTCAGGTTTATGAAATTTATATCATAAGCAAGAGCAAAGGAAAACCATTAGAGCTATGGTACAATAACCATCATAACGCACTTGCCGAAAATCCTGCAATCCGACTGGTTGACATCAAACATTTGCGACTTTAAACAAATCGTCTGACGTTCAATCGTCATAAAACGTGACGCCATTACGTTTTATTTCAATGCGTTTGGGAGTAAAATTGTCAAAAATAATGAAATGCGTTAGAAGCGTGTTAACCAGTTTAATTATAATTACTTTTGCGACGGTATATCAGCCGCTTAACGGTAACAAATCGTGTTTAACGGCTCCACTGTTGCTTTGCCATTAAACAAAATGTTCGGCTATTAACGACTGATATACCGTCGCAAAATGTAAAATGTCAATACAGTTAACCCTATATTAACCACAACAGTATATTTATAGGTTATTTAACATGGTTCTGTACAATACGGAGATATATTTGGACGAGTACACAGCTGGAAAAGTCATATTGGACGAGCCGTTAGGCGAGTCCAATATGATTTTTTCCAGCTGTGTACGAGTCCAAATATATCCCGTATTGTACAGAACCATGTTAAGTAACCTTTTTATTCTATACCTTTATTTTAACCAATCATTTATAATTCGGATATAACTTTCGTTTGTTTCATGCTTTCAAGCAAGTCGCTATGAACATCGAAAGCACAATTGCATGTAGGTCTATGTATTTTATATATTGTGTTCGACATGGCTTACTCTCAAGCTTTATTTGCTTGAAAGAATGCCCATTTCTCCGTTGTCAACAGTGATTAAATACTACCGAAGGTCAGTTTCAAACAATGATATATTATGCTAGTTTTTTGTGTTTTTTTTTTGTTATAAAGGAAAATTAAATAAAAATATGTGCAATAGATAGGTTTTCATTACTTGACAACAATTTATGGTTAGGTAATGACAGAAGCCTGTCGGTTCTGATTTTTATTCGGACCTTTTCACGCGTTTCGGTCTTTATCATAGGTTTAACATGGAACCTGTGAAGCGTACAATACGAACAAAATACGGGATATTTTGTACGCGCGTGCGTCCCGATACGGAAATATATTGTACGGTCACATGACTCGAAAGAGCGTCTACGATTGGATGTATAAATTAGGTATAGAATAATCCTTTTTATTATATACTTCCCAGTGAAATAGTGGATTGTATGGTTAGAATAAACCTTATATTCTCATTGTTTATATTTTCACACTGCCGGAAAAAGATGAACTACTTTTTCTACATTTGCTTATAACAGTCATAATTCGTGTCAAAGTTTAGAACTATATTCTATGCGCACTAAATATATGTAAATCGCCTCACGCGCTTGCGTTACTATATTTATCCGCGAATACGTTAAAGGGGAACTGTCGGAACGAAACGTATTTTCTGTTTGAAACAGTTTGGTAGTGTTGCATGATAAAAAGTATATACTAAATAGAATATTTGTTGGTTTGTCGTGAATATAGGATTTATTTTCATCTCGAAGTGAGAAAACTTATATTTTCACTCGTGCTAAAGCTCGTGCTAAAGCACTCGTCAAAATATAATTTTTATCACTTCGAGATGAAAATTAATCCTATATTCACGACAAACCAACAAATATCCTCTATTTAACAGCTATACGTCACTCTGCGACATTTTGGAAAAAGTGTCTGTATAACGTAACCAAATAGGCAGGCACAATATAACAGAAGCATTACATGGTCCCGTCTTAATTCCATTAAGCGATGGAAACACTTATATTAGCAGAATTTTATAACAGATATTTCGACAATAAAACACGTTTACTGAAAAAATGCGATATATCTATTAAATGTTTTAATTTTACAATATGCAAACTTTTTAAGTCGAAATTAAGGTTTCATTTCATGCCAACCTCGTTTTCGCTTCTTGGAGAAGGGGTTGGATGGGGTATGAAAGCTAATACTCGGACCACATAATGCAATCTTTAACTTATCACAAAGCCATATAAATCATCGAGGATGTCTTGCACGGATTCAATAGTTCTTTTGTCAAGGCTGAATAGAGGATAGATTGTTAAAAAAGTCAATTTCCTATTTTGAAAGATACGGTTTATATCTTGTCAATTCGTATACAGCATTGCTTCACTGCTTATTGAATTGGCTAAAGTTCCAGACTGAAACTTTGAAACCAGGGTGTATGCATATGGACTTAATATTTATCTATGACTCATGTTGTGGGCAGTTTTATTTTATTATCTATATGGATAATCAATACACAACCATAGATATTTACAATTCACGCATTATATGTGAAAAGCGATAATAAGATATTATTTGATGACGTAGAAACTTTAAATGGGTAAATTATCTGGCAATAGTTGTGCATCTAAATAATTCAGATTTACCTCATTTCCCCGTGAAGTCAAGCAGTGGTAAAAGTAGTATCTTCATCATGCAAATAATACTTATTTTTAAATACCACTTAGTAGCGGTTTTACAGATATTTCTCTCCGAGACTATCAAAAGAATTGGGATATTTAAGAGTTAAATTTGTTAATTGATAATACTACATTCATTTGAAGGATATTCAGCTACGTCACGACATATATTTGATGTCATGTGTTGTACGTTTTTTTTGTATTTAATTGTTTATTTGGGCTTTACCTCTGATTGTTTATAATACCACGATGTGCAATATTACAACAATAGATATAAAAGACGAGCAGGAAATGTATCATTCAAGGACCATAGTCAACCAAAAACACGCATTGACACAAACAACACGTACAAGGATAAATAAGAGGCAAAATATTGGCATCACGAATATAAACAGCTTGACAATAGGGCACGGGTAACAGTGCACTGATTTCACGTTTATTATTTGTGTTAGGTCAACATAGTTTATCACGGCCCTAGTTTATACACAGGCAAATCAACGACATTTGCTTTACATCAATTAAGCATACATGCATAATGCAAGGACTGTGTAACTCTTGCACTAAGGAACCATTTCCGTGTTGAGTATTTGTGTTGATCAACAGGCAAATCATCGCTTCCATACATCGATGTATTAGTAATGTTTATAAAACGATAACACCAATAAGGCGGTATACCATGGGTTCGAAACCATTGCAGTTAATAGCAATGCAAATCGGTATCTTACGGAGCCATTATTTTATAACTGCAAAAATAATATTTCGAAATAACTAATTACTTTTGGATTCGGAAAAAATACGAAATAAGCAACAGGTCACACAAAAGATGTAATAAAACAGATGATTTCAGGTAGAAAATACTCGAAATTGCACGTATGCATTTTGATTGGTAATTCTATAAAGAATGTCATTTCTTAAAGCAATCGTCTGCAAATGGTCTCAAATTAAAAACAATTAGTTTTAGAATGTAATGGTATTTTCAGAATATTCCTATGTTTGCTAAAAATGTCAACAGATATTATTTAAAAAGTCCGACGATGGCCTTTGTTATGCTGTTGAAATCGGAACCTGTGAAGAACTCATCATTTTCAACAGCAGAAGTCTGCGACTTGTCTCAGATTAAAGATAATTATATCCCGTGTGGATAGTTATGTCTTTATATGCTTCCTGTCCTAAATATAAGAAGAGAAACTGAAGAACGAGATTTAGCAGTTTTAACTTGTGTCATACTAGGTTATGGAGGATCTGAGTAAGTTCCCAAGTACTACTTCTTACATCACTGGTCTGGGATACGTTTATATTGACAAACTGGGAATCATTCGTAAATATCGATCAACATATTATGCTTTTTTTTCACCATGAATGCCTTCATTATTCCATCGCGTGATGCTAACAGTATATAGTATCTCAAAGAAAAATGTCTAAGCTATATATAACAATCCCTGAAGGGCTATCTGAAAGGGGTAATTAACCTAGAAACCTGAACGGAGCAATTTCAAATATATTTTTTGCTTTGCATTTTGTCTTTACTCCTGAGTTGTGCTACAGCGGGATGTTTCAAACGACCATCATTAACTGGTTTGTTAGAAATGTTTGGGTATATATGTCTTGCAAATTTCAAAATTGTCATTGAGCCATGCGGCAATGGGACTTGACCATCCTTCTGCTAATATGTGTTTTCCTCAACAAATATCTTGTGCATGTAACTGTAATATTTACATTTGAGCATTAAATTGAATGTTACTAAATATGCCAGTGACAATCGCCCGTTAACGTCTGCGAGCGTACTGGAATCATTATCGTCTGATAACGTACTGAATCCCTCATGTCAGTTATATAACCATTAATGTGTCTGCGAATGTAAACTATTCACTTCCCTCATGTTATTATAACCATTAAAATGTGTTTGCGATCGTCTGCGAACGTAAACTATTCACTTCCCGAATGTCAGTTATAATGCTGATGCGTGTTGAGTTTAATCTTCAAGTGTACCATAACCATAACGTTATGGGGAGAACTGTAACTAATGTTGCAATAACTTCTAGTTCAATTCATTTGCATTGTTGCTATGAATATTGTGATGTTGAATTGATGTAACATATTTTCAATAACATATTATTAAAGTACACCATACTGTCGTGTCAGATATATATTCATTAATGCGTGTTTGGCATCTTCTGCGAAGTATCATATTCATTCCATAAAATACCGATAATGAGTGTACGTATATATTGATATCAATTGTTTAAAGCGGCCGCGATAACAAAATGAATAATGCTTAGACTTTAGTTACAGATCTCTGACCCGTGTGGGTTCGCTCCATCTCTGACCCGCGCGGGTTCGCTCCATCTCTGACCCGCGTGGGTTCGCTCCATCTCTGACCCGCGTGGGTTCGCTCCACCTCTGACCAGCGCGGGTTTGCTCCCAGGCGGATGAATGTCTACTTGGAAACTTCATCCTTCACCCCATATCCCTCTGACCTTGCAATGTCTAATAACTTTATGCTATGTGTTATGCATCTCATTTCTTTAAATGAACTAGAGAAAAATTCCTAGATAAACTCCGATAATGACTTTTATTATATACCTATCAATAATATATACATGGTACCTTCATTATCTTACAATGGAATACGACAACCCGTATCACACTACAGGTTATCACTATGCTACTAAAAATAGATTTTGGAAAATGTCAGATTGGAATGTTGGGGATTGCGCCGCTAGTAATACATTAAGAACAATCGATGTTTTAACATGAAATGTGAAGTATCGGAATGTTTGTTTGTGCTTTTGTGAACATTGTGGGTTACTTAATTAATTAATGCGATTCTGATCTGGCATTTACCTACTCGAGGTGATACAAACTAACAGAAAAGGGTTACTATAGTAATAATCCTATTGTCTTTAACACTTACTGTATATGTCCCACCGAACATGCATACATTGCATATAAAAACAAAACAACATAGGACGACACTTTCCCATTTCAAGGAATTGTTTCATTCGGTGTTTGTTTACTTCTTGAAATGTGTCAATATTTGTCTGCCAAACATTAAACAATTTGTTTTTATCAATGTGCAATCTAAATCGTCGTTAATATAAAGCGTAGTTAGACATGAGTGCTGTTTAACAGCTTATTAAACTAAGTTATTGTGGGTAATTCATATCAGTTTGGAGGATATGAATGTGTTTATAAAACTCAAGTTTGGGAAAAACTATTATCAGTGATACACAGCGATATATACGGTGAAATAAATGAAAACGCGTGAACGTCATTACTTTTACAATATTTAAAGTTATCCGGTTATGTTTTGTTTCATAAACATGTTTATGTTTATTTAAATCGAAATCAATACACAACAACACATATTTACAATTCACACATTACAGTATCTGTGAAAAGCGAGAATAAGATTTTATTCGATGACATAGAAAACTTTGAACAGGTAAATTAATCCACAGGTAAATGTATTTATCAATTATCTGGAAATAGTAGTTCAGCTATACAATTCAGATGTACCTCATTTCCCCGTGCAGTCACACAGTGGTAAAAGTAGTATCATCTACGTCGTGCACATAATACTTAGTTTTACTTAAAACTTAATAGCCGTTTTAAATTTGTTTCTCTCTTAATTGATAATACTGCAAAAAGGGTGGTCATTCATCTTTAAACTGCTGAGTCTAAATAAGTGCTTTTGTCTACACCGTATTGTAGGACGTATAAGCCAGATAATGTATACAGTAAGATTAATGCAGTATTTGCCCCACTGACCGTTCCAATGCGGTACCCCAGTTCTCAACCTTTTTGTTTGTGGTGTCTACAATCTTGTCTTGTCGTGCCCTCAATGCTTTATTCTCGTGTTGCTCTGGTTTCTGCCAAGTCATTCAGTACCTTCTGTGGGGCTTTCTAGGCTATTGTCTTTGTGTATTTATATATACACGAGCATCCCTTGTATTTTGTGTAAGGTTCGTTATACCCTAGAACCTGGTTTAAACACCCATCGGCCTGTTTTGCCACTGTCCGTTTCATCCTATTGGCAACCCTTTTGTGTTTGTGATGTCTAATTTGGCATTTTGTTCAACTTTAACATTGTTCTTTGTTTCTTTTCCTGTTCGATTGTTATATCTTTATTTTCATAATTTGGTTAGATTACATGTTGAATGCATGTTTTTGCGATTGCAGTGTGCAGTGAATGATATATTTTCTGTTCGACATTTGTATTCTACTTTACTATTACTGCAAAACAGTCGTATGCATAGACAGGTTCAAATATTGTAAAATGTCAAAGCGCTGCCAGTGATATTTTGATATGCAATTAGATACATCACGTTTTTAAAACAAGACTCATTTTAGATATTCTCTAAGTATAATATCTTCATATACACCGACATTTGACATAAGGGGTAAATAAAAACGTTGATTCGCAACACAACAGCACTCCTCGTTTTCATTTTAGAGATGGCGCAGGGAAATAGTGGCTCAGAAAACTCTCTAAAACCGTTGTAGCTAGCCCATGAGTGCATCCATTACTTGTGTCTTGACGGGATGCATATAATGTTTTGTGGAACATCGTCTTTAACAAACCGAGTTACATACATTTGTTAACATATGTCACATTCAGTTATTTATTTGGAACACAATTTTCCTGATGAAAAAACGTAAGTATTTCAAAATACCCTGTTCGTTTATGTTGGGGGACGATTAGCCTTTTTGTCATATTTAACTCGCCAGAAATGATATAGAGTTTAATTAACATTTATGATGTGATACGGGAATTATTTCCATTATCACGACAACAATGTTAATTAAACTGTATATTCTATATTCTGTGATGAATTTCTTTCCAATCGTCTTTTGACACACGTATTCCTTCTTCTGTCACTCCTTTCACGACAGCGTGGAGTAGTTCATAAATATCGTGACGTCACTCGCGCTGTGTGACGTCACGATATTGCTGCTCAGGCACAGGCTGGAACCGTAAAATTGTGTTTTGTCTCGTTAATGCCACCAGGAAATATGGTTATATGTTTCTATATGGACCGTCTTTCATAAATACAAGCTGTATGCTAGTTTGTTTAAAATGTGTTTAGTTTGTGGTAGCATATTACTAACTACGGAATATCAGGGAGTACGTTATAGGGAGGAGAAACGGGCTCGTTTTGCCGATTTATGTTGTCGCGCATGTGTTTCACTACTCCGTGAAAATGACTATTTCCGGTTGTTTCGCGAGTGTGTGAAAAACAGCAAATTCTTATAAATTATTACACTTACAAACTCAATAAAGATGCTAAATGTAAACATAAGTATTATTTATTTATATTGTGTCCTCTGATACAGAGCGTGTATTTGTTTGCATGTTTAAAAGCACATTTTACCAGACGGTTCCGTGTAACAAAGATGGCGCCACTCTGCGTCAAATAAAAAATGGTGACAGTGTATAGCTATTGCAATCGAGATACGAGACTACGGGTTATTTTGGCATTAATAATAACAAAAAGTGAATAGTAAACATATTTATCTTTGTAAAGAAGGTAATTTCATGGTGGTGATTATAAGACAAAGCCTAAAAAGAGGTGATGAAAATGTGCCTTTTGAGATATCAGCTAAATTTTTAATTTTATAGAATTAAAAATGGTGTGAAGCTATTGCAAACGAGATACGAAGTATGGGTTATATTAGGCATTAATAATAAAAAAAAAGTGAATAGTAGACATATTTATCTTTGTCAATAATGTAATTTCGTGATGTTGATTATAACAGAAAGCCGTAAAAAGGGGCTGTAAAAACTGCCTAATTTGAGATGTTGGCTGAAATGTTAACTTTTCAAATGTAACGCGCTTACGATCGATTTACCTGTATCGATAAAATAGTAAATGGCGGCGTTCTAGCGCGACAACATAAAACGATAAACTAGAGCGTTTATGAACCCGTTTCTCCTCCCTATAACGTACTCACTGGGAATATGTATGCACACTATACATGGTATACTTATCCAAACAATTAAAATCTCATACAAATATAGCTAATAGTATAGATATAAAAGTAAAACAGGAAAAGCAGCATGCAAGGACGACAGTCAACCACAAACACAAACACAGAATCAAGATGAATAAAAGTAATAGATATAGTCTGGTCTCAGCACGTTGGTTATTTAAACACCTCGATGGGCGTAGAGTTGGCTTATTTAAACACCGAGATGGGCGAAACTCATGGAGGTGTTTAAATAACCAACGAGCTGAGACCAGACTCTATCTTTTTTGTAGCGTGGTGCAGTAGGGGAGCAGCCTTGATATTTTCCTACATCTTTCAAATATCGCAACCACGCTTGACAACGAAAAGTAGTACGTCATCTTTCGGCAACGTCAAAAAAATAAAATTGTCCGCCATTTTGAATTTTTTAAAACACATAATTTGGAAAATTGTGACAATTTTTGATCATGAAATTTCATTTCTGCTTTAAGTTTCGTGATTTTCGGCTATACCGACTTTTTTTTTAGAAGCTTTACTGCGTGATAAATGCAGACCCGCCTTGTAAAATGTCGAAGCGAGGGGCGATAACTCTAAAAGATGCCATTTTTAGAATACGATTAAAACGACAACAACCGTGTGTTTTTTGTTAAATAAAATACGAGGAGATACTTGAATTGTTGTTTTAGCTCACACATTACATGAATTTTGCTGCATGTCACGAAAAGCATGTTATTTCTTTATCAAAAGTACACGAAAATACGAATTGTTTGACTTAACTGTAATTTTGACTCGACTAACCTCGCAAGAACTGCAGGCGCGTATTCGATGGAGCGGGTAGTATTGGGCACCCTCTCATATGTGGAAAGTGTACGTAACAATCGCTACGGTTCAAGATGGGAGTTGGGGTGGAGAGAAGGAGGGGGAGGGCATCTGAGCTGAGATTTAAAAGGATGCGCCCCATCCCCATCCCACACCAACTAAAATCATGAACGTCTGTTTTTGAAAGCTCTTGCAAGCATACTTTCTTAAACATATTCAGATAATATATTTGTTGCTGTGTTTTTGACTAGACTATCCAGTGTCTAATTGTCATCCGCAACTTAGCGCAGTCAGTAGCGCAGCGGATTTGTAACCGGAGGTGGTGCCACTGAGTTTTGTCGGTGTGTTCTTGGGAAAGACACTTTCCCTTAGCCTCGTCCGTCGGATGGGGACGTAAACCGGGTGGTCCCGCGTATAGGTCTATCATCCGAGCATGTTAAAGAACCATAGGAATCTATTAGATAATAAGAGCAGGGCACGGTTCCCGGATTCCTATGTATCCTTCCCCTCTCTCTGGGGCGGCTCTAAATAACCTGTACTGTGTTGATGAGCCGTTAAATATTCAAATGAATTCATCCGCAACGGCACTCAGCACTGTCATATGTACTGTAGCTGTCCCATGCTAGTATCATGAATCAACCGTGGAATATATCGCCCACACATGAAAGGGTTTGAGGGCCCCATCTTACTTACAAGTATTAGTTTAAATATAGACCATTTGTCGGTTGAAACCTAAGAAACACTGTCGTAATACTTATACTGATAGCATCGAAGGAAAGTAAAGGAGGCCATTTTTTTTACTTTATATTTTTAAAGCTGAATTGTGTTTTATGTCATTATAGCACATTTTAGGCCATAATTCCTGGGTAGAACCAGTACTGTGTACTTTCTGCTATCTGTAAGAATCGACACTTTCTCATCTACAAGTTGAGCTCCCAGTGGGAATTGAACCCGCAGCGGTGAGAGGTGAAAATAAGAATGTATACAAATATAAAAAAGGCAACCGAACATCTCCATTACTCAATATGTCCATGGGACTTGAATGACCGCACTGAAAACAATCCGTGGAAAATTGTACAATGCAAGAATATATATTCATAAATAAATTTTATTTTGATGCAAAATCGATATGCTATAGATTAAGATCATGTAAAGTTTCGCAAAAGATTGGTTAAAAACTGTGGAAGATTATAGACACACAGATAACTAACACCATATGCCGCCTCACCATTCGATGGTAAACAATAAACATTTAAGGTACATATTAAGGCCTTAAATATTATCTTTCATGACTAAGTAAAAAATATGTAACAAGTCAGATATCAAAATTAATTATTTATTTGATTTAAAACATTTTATTTCAAATATTTACATCAAAACATCCCAATATAAAGGGTATTACATAAAAAAAAAAATTGCATCATACAATAATTGTTTTTATTTATTAAAGGGACACACAGCATTTATCAAGTATTTATCAAGCATTAAAATTTGCACCTCGATTGATTAATCAAGAATTGATTTTACACACGCTTGCATATATTTAAATTATAACATTTTGGCGTTTAAAAAAAAGAAGAATGCTGCATGTCCCTTTAATATGAACACCTCTCCGCCTGTATTGTTTATATGGTGCAAGTCATTTTCAACATATGTGGGGTTATATACATACATGTATCTGTTTGTTTGTTTTTTTGCAGAGACAGACCACCCACTTTTCTGGGTAGAACCAGTAATATACACCTCCTGCCATCTGTCATTCCACAGACTTTATAATCCAATAAAATTCAGAAAACATCATTTTAATCCAATAAAGAAATTGGGCATGGTCGGTCAGATTAACAGAAACACATTTATATTTTCGTATTAGCCCTTATTTTGAGCCACTCCAATGAACTGTCAGTTAAAGTCGCCATCGATCCACCTCTTTCAACAGTCAGACATGTATGTTGATATGATATTTTGCTGAACTGGTGATCCTGGGAATTTTGAAATTAGTGGGTCCAAATAACCTTCCCTCAAGTCACAAATGTTACTAGACATATTTTTCTTGAAGTTGATGCTAGTACTGTCCGTATGAGGTATTCATGATTCAAAAAAAATAGTAATAATATTGTACACCGTCGCATTATTCTATTCTTGTTTGTTTAAGTATTTCTGATTCGGTTGATAATGTTTTAAATATTTATTATAATATATATGTGACTATACACTCGTTTCAATAAAATCCTCCCGTATTTTGTGACTTCAGTACAGTTTCCCAGCGTCTCAGGACATCAGGGACTCTGAAAATAAAAATGATACAGATTCTGTTTAACCATACATATTTTTCTTTCAACTTAAATAGGCAACAAGTGAGTTGAAATAGATGAATAAAAAGTGACAATAGAACTTTTTTTATAAGAATATAAATTGAACAGAACATGGTGGGAACAATGACCAGAAAAAAACTATATAACTTCTAATTTTACTTCAATTTTTAAACATGATCACTGGTGGTTTCAAATGCAGGACCAACATATGGGTATCACCGGTTACTTTTCTTACCATTTTTTTGTGTTAAAAAAAAACCTTACAAAAACTGGTTCGGAGCGTCTAAGAAAAGAAAAAAAACACCAAAATAACTCTGGCCTAAGTTGGATCAACAACACATTATATGTCATTTAGAGCCGCCCTAGAGAGAGGGGAAGGGCACATAGGAAAGTTAAAAAATGATACATCTTTTGTTTACCGTAACCAGATTTCGTTTCAACTTAAATAGTTAACAAGTTGTTTAATTGAAATATGTAGATGAATAATGAATTTTAGAAAAAATTGTTACATGTAAGATGAATTAAAAAAAAAAGGTTTTCGGCTGATCAACACTTTACCGGTATACCTTATTTAGAGCCGCCCCAGAGAGAGGGGAAGGAGACACATATAATAGGAATTTGAGAACCTGCCTTATTCTTACTAATGAATATATTTCTATGGTTCTTTATGGTGCTATCGTCCGCCATGCTATCGCTGGGTCAATGCCAGCACATTATGTTAAGTCAGGGTCTTGGTTAAGTTTAACATTTTAGATGTAATACAAGGATGTTTTTATCTTGTTTGATTCATTTTACATCCGTACTATGGACAATATGACCTATTTATGTGTCGATGTGCTGTAAAACACCATTTATTCATTTTTTATTTTTAGTATAAGAAGTCTGAGACTAAGTGCAGGTCCACAATGCCACATATATATATACATTGATCAATTCATAGATTTTTTAAAACTGTGCTTACCTACACACTGGCTTACACAATGCTCTTGATGTAGTTATACAGATTACTGTGAGACTGGGAAATGACTTTGTGAAAACAGGCTGTGGTAACCTGAAAAATAACATATTGTTCCATTTAATTTTAATATTAATAACTATGTTCGACTTTCTTAATGCTATCAATGCCAGCTTTCCATAATAGTTTTCTTAAAACACAACTGAACTGGAATTGAATGTAACGCTTTCTGGATACTGTCCAAAATGTAAGACTGTGGCATATATTCATGAATAAGTAGGCTTACATTTTCATCAATCATTCATCACTCATGTGTTCTAAAAATTATCAGAATTAAGTTAATAATAATATATATGAACCACCACCATTTCATATGTTTCAATGTTAAACACTTGTCCTGCACTACAGTAATTAAAAGTGTATTTACTTACACAAATCCCTACACAGGCTACAGACAATCAGATAATCCATGCCATGACCCATTTCATTCGCTTTGTGTGTTTCACTTTCAATATTAATTCTCCGACATAGATGATAGATCTATTGTAAATTACGCACTCACTCAAGTCAGTCATGTAAAACTTGGAATTATATACGATCACTGTTTGAAGTGTTTCGATAAAGGTCTAACGACTTAATTCCACTCCTGTACAAATGTCTATGTGTGTAACTCAGTACGCATGCATCTGCATAATTTGACCTTTGAATACGTGTTCACCGTGTGTGTGAGCTATTTTTAGCACATAGTTTGGACTGTGGCAATGGAAATACAACAGTTCAATTCAATTCACAAATTTAGTTTTAGTGACAGTGCCAACTTCACCAGGGAGAAGTGAGGGTTTATGGCGTGCGACTGACCGGCCCTAGGCATGGTGTTTTTCTGTGTCGCCGCCATTTTGAATAGCCTCTGAAAGAGTGAAATGCAGGTACCAACTTTCAAAACGGGCACGCAAAATGTATATTCACGAAAAAATAAGAAATTTTCAAAAAAGGTAGAACAAGAAATGATCTTCGACTCCTGGCAATTTCAACAATATTTAAGAATATACAATTTTTGTACCCGTTTTGAAACATTGGCAATTTCGAAGAAAACAAAAACTAGTTTTTTTCGATCTTCGCATTTGTACCGCGATTTCCGACTATGATATCTCAATAAAACCTGTCAACACGATTGTTTGATGAATCTCCGACATAATAACTGACTGCTGATATGATTTGTTTTCTTTGCCATCTAGTATAAGCTTTAAACTAGTGTTTCTAAAAAGAGTACTATGAAATCCGCGCATCTGCACGTGCTTGCAAAATGGGAACTACGTTGCCTCCAACCCCAATTATTTATGTTTGAGTTATGCGGTTCAGGCACGTGAAATGACTTGTTTGCTCCTGTACTGGTGTACTTAGTAACACTGTGACGTCATAGTGACCGTGCTCTAAATTCCAATATCCGGTAGTTGTATAACGGCATAGCCACGCACCTTTAATTACCCTTAATTAAACGATTTAATGCTCTGCATTCATCAAAGGAAATGTCACCGACCATGCTACAAGGCCAAATAAGTCATCACAAACACAAAAGGGCTGACAATAGGCCTACCGCCTCAGAACGGTCAGTGGAACTCATCAACCTAATAACATACTTTAAGATGCTTTATAACAGTCCGGATGAATACAAATCCAGAGGTGACCCATATTATAGATTACATGTATTCAATATAATTTCCATTACCCACAACCTCTTATCCTTATTAACAGTTATACATGATTATGTTTGTATATCGTAGCATAATGTGCAATATTAGCGACGTACATTTGAAACCGGAGGGCCAGTGTTCAAGCCTCACAGGCAAAAACATTATCGGTGTTTTCTTTGGGAAGACACTTTCCCAAAGCTTCTTCTGTCGGATTGGAACGTTAACCAGTTGGTCCGCTGTATCGGAGTCTATCCTCTGAGCATTTTAATGAACAACTGGAATCTATTCGTTAGACTAATTATGGCTGTTTGCTGGATTCCGATGTGCCTTTCATCTCTCTGGGCCCGATCTAAGTACCTTGTAATGTATTGATGCGAGGTTAAATAACATTCGTGCACCAGAATAAGATGTGATGATGATCGTTAATGCCGTATGCACTGGACATAACAAATAAATTCAATGTAATAACAATAAACGCTTTTACATATATAAGCGGATTGGTTCAAACATTCAACATTAATTGAGTTGGCATAACTGTGTTTGTATATATATGTATTATGAATGTCACTTAACAAACAAAACGGAACGATACGGCAATAATATACATCCAGTGATGCGTATTTGTCGTAAAACGTTCATTCCATAATGCCAGTTACAGAACTGTTGATGCGTGCAGAGTTTAGTACATACATACACATTGCATTGTTCTATTATTTTTTTCAATGTACTTAGTACAACCTCACGTACGATATCTGTTTGTATATCTTTTCCGTATAAATCATGTTTTGCTCATTGCCTTCATGTCTATGCACATACTTATCATGACTGACTGTTGTATATAATATTATTCATTGTATCACGTAACAAGAAACATTGTAATGTTTACGTTACTTAATAAAGAATCTTGAATCTTGAATCTTGAATCTCATAAACCCATACCATCGCGCCAGTTTAATATCCATTGATGCGTGTTTGGCATCGTCTGCGAACGTACCAAATTCATTCCCTCAAGTAGTCAGTCATCATTTACACACAATTTGAGAGCATTATAAACCAAAGAGAAGATTCCTAGATTATCTCCAAACCAGAAATAAATTGTTTCCAACAGTTATTATCTCACGGGAGTTGCATCCATTGTATTGAAGCAAACCATAAAAAGAGTCTTTTGCTTTAATCGTATTTTATTTACTTCTTGAAATGTGTCAATAATTAAATAAAATGTGCCAATGTGCAAGCTGAATCGTCGTCTATATATTGAATAGTTAAATACATTGTAGTTTGACGGCACGTCAAACTAAGTTATTGTTTTTATTTCAGACTATAGTCTGCAGGATATTCCTTTGAGATTATGAAAAAAATAATACGACACTCTGATTTTGATTCGTGCTATATAATGTGGTATATACTGAAGTGAGAAAACTTCAACGGCATTCTTACTTACCATATTGTGTTTATATGTGTAATTTCACAGCTTAAGTGTTAATACACATCATAGTACAACAAGAACCTTTGTGTAGGACGTATAAAACAGAAAATGAATAGTGAAATTGGTTTGGATTCTGGTTTAAACTCACAGAAGCCTTTTTGCCACTGACCGTTCCAATATGATACCTATGTTGTCAACATGTTTATGTTGCCACTGACCGTTTCATGGTGATAACCATGTAGTCAACATGTTTATGTTGCCACTGACCGTTCCATGGTAATACCAATGTTGTCAACATGTTTAAGTTGCCACTGACCGTTACATGGTGATACCGATGTTGTCAACATGTTAAAGGTGCTACTGGCCGTTCCATGGTGATAACCATTTTGTCAACATGTTTAAGTTGCCACTGACCGTTTCATGGTGATACCGATGTTGTCAACATGTTTATTTTGCCACTGACCGTTCCAAGGTGATACCCATGTAGTCAACATGTTTAAGTTGACACTGACCGTTCCAAGGTGATACCCATGTAGTCAACATGTTTATGTTGCCACTGGCCGTTATATATCCACTGACCGTTCCAAGGTGATATACATTTGTCAACATGTTTATGTTGCCACTGACCGTTCCACTGTCATACCGATGTAGTCAACATGTTTATGTTGCCACTGACCGTTCCATGGTGATAACCATTTTGTCAACATGTTTATGTTGCCACTGACCGTTCCAAGGCGATACCCATGTTGTCAACATATTTACGTTGCCACTGACCGTTCCATGGTGATAACCATTTTGTCAACATGTTTATGTTGCCACTGACCGTTCCATGGTGATACCCATGTTGTCAACATGTTTAAGGTGCCGCTGACCGTTCCATGGTGATAACCATGTTGTCAACATGTTTATTTTTCCACTGACCGTTCCAAGGTGATACCCATGTTGTCAACATGGTTACGTTGCCACTGACCGTTCCAAAGCGATACACATGTTGTCAACATATTTATGTTGCCACTGACCGTTATATATCCACTGACCGTTCCATGGTGATAACCATGTTGTCAACATGTTTACGTTGCCACTGACCGTTCCATGGTGATAACCATTTTGTCAACATATTTATGTTGCCACTGACCGTTCCATGGTGATACCCATGTTGTCAACATGTTTATGTTGCCACTGACCGTTATATATCCACTGACCGTTCCATGGTAATATCCATGTTGTCAACATGTTTAAGGTGCCACAGACCGTTCCAAAGCGATACACATGTTGTCAACATATTTATGTTGCCGCTGACCGTTCCATGGTGATAACCATGTTGTCAACATGTTTTTTTTCCACTGACCGTTCCAAGGTGATACCCATGTTGTCAACATGGTTACGTTGCCACTGACCGTTCCAAAGCGATACACATGTTGTCAACATATTTATGTTGCCACTGACCGTTATATATCCACTGACCGTTCCATGGTGATAACCATGTTGTCAACATGTTTACGTTGCCACTGACCGTTCCATGGTGATAACCATTTTGTCAACATATTTATGTTGCCACTGACCGTTCCATGGTGATACCCATGTTGTCAACATGTTTATGTTGCCACTGACCGTTATATATCCACTGACCGTTCCATGGTAATATCCATGTTGTCAACATGTTTAAGGTGCCACAGACCGTTCCAAAGCGATACACATGTTGTCAACATATTTATGTTGCCGCTGCCCGTTCCATGGTGATAACCATGTTGTCAACATGTTTTTTTTCCACTGACCGTTCCAAGGTGATACCCATGTTGTCAACATGGTTACGTTGCCACTGACCGTTCCAAAGCGATACACATGTTGTCAACATATTTATGTTGCCACTGACCGTTCCAAAGCGATACACATGTTGTCAACATGTTTATGTTGCCACTGACCGTTCCAAAGCGATACACATGTTGTCAACATGGTTATGTTTGTTATATCGCATACTTTGTCTCTTTATGCATGTAATTATCCTCACGCTTTGTTTTAAAGCTTTAGCGGATATTGTTAACACTTCCGTCAGTCCGACCGTCTGTACGTCCGTCCGTCCGTCTGTCCGTTACCATATATCCATCTTAACAACTGATTGGAATTCAGTCAAGCTGAGTGTAAGACTTCCCCCCACACGATAACGGCGGACAAGAGAAATCCTATTTTGATCGCACCGAGGGGCTGTCAGAGCAGGGTCAAAATGTCCAATCAATTAGACTGTAATGATTTTCATATTTTTGCATATAACAAATTTCAATTTTCAAATTTCAAATATTTTATTGGCATAACATATACATGTTTATTGCCTTGAACTAGGCGGGGTACAACAACATACAGAGAAGAAACATAATACATATATACATTCACTCTTTACACTACATCAAAAAAAAGAATTTATAGTTATTAGTTAAATGTTTACTACATTATAGACATGCAATGCAAAATGAACTCAAACAAGTAGTTTGTATGTAAAATAGTAATAACTGACCCTTTAGGTTTACATCGCACATCATTTTTGATGATTGACCCCTCTACAGTCAAATATTACACTTCACCTTTCTTTTGTGCGATGACCAGACAACCTCGTTGATCTCTATAATTGCGCCGTATGAACCCCTTAAATGGAAGGGTGATTAATCTGCCCTTGAATACTCGTGCCCTACAGATGAAGCAGGTAGATACAAAAAAATAATAGTTCTCATTTTTCAACCTTTTACATGACTTTGCATTGTATACATTGATTTATCCATACCAGGTTCTAACGCTCCATATTTCAGGAAGACATTGCATATAGCATGTGTATGTGTTCCATATTATTCAAAAAAGATAACTTGGTAGCTCTTTTGCAAAAAAAAAAGTAAATTAAAAGATGACACTAATTACTGCACAGTAACCACAGTACATATACAAACTACGTTTAATTGCGTGTTTCCCCCTAGCAAGTTAAAAGTTCTCGTCCTATTAGATCATTCATTGCAACGTAATAATACATGATATCGAATTTCTGTTTAAATCATTTGATTTCTTATGACCAAATTTGGAAAAGCGCAAATACAAATTGAAGGTGCTAGAAGGCGCTAGAGTGTTCACAAGGCTGAATATGCATTTTCCATCAAAACAAAGGTTTTAGCTCTTGTGTTGCTAATCCGATACGGCTGGTTTTCGAACTCGTCCGAGATTTCATTAATATAAAGACACTGGCAAAGGTTCGTAAATATCCGATTAAAAAATGAAGCCCTTACCGCGTTAAAAAAAAACAAAAGTTAACAGATGACGGACAACGGACGGAGACGGACAACTCGTCATCCCATAAACTCTGCTTCGGCCAGTAGAGTAACAATCTGGCCAAGTTTCGTGAAGATCAAATAAAAAATAAAGAGCTAGAGTGTTCACAAGGCTTAATATGGTATTTTTTATCAAAACAATGGCCATAACTCTGGTGTTACTATTTTGATCTGGCTGGTTTTCGAACTTGTCCGAATTTTCATTGACATAAAGGCACTGGCAAAGTTTGGTAAAGATCAAATTCAAAATAGAGGTGCTAGAGTGCTCATAATGCTGAATAAGCCATTTTTGCATAATTCAAGGGTCATAACATTCAAGGGCCATAACTCTGCAGTTACTGGTCCGGTATAACTGGTTTTCAAACTCAGCCAAGCTTTCGTTAGTATCAACAATCCGGACACGTTTTTTATAAAGATCAAATACAACATGAATTCGCTAGAGTGTTCACAAGGCTTAATATGACTATGCAGTAACACAAGGGCCATAACTCTGGTGTTATTGGACCGATTTTGCGCTTTCATTGAGATATATACACCGAAAACGTTTGGTAAAGGTATGGTTAAATACGAAGTCTCTACCATGCCAACAAGGTAAAAGGTAACCACTGGCGAACGGACGTACGGACGCTCGTCATCGCATAAGCACTGCTGGCCTGTGGCCAGTCGGGCTAAAAATGCTATCAAATACTATTAATTTCATATAAGAGCTTAAATAAGTGAATATTATTCTCCGAGTTCGTCGTATCATTTTTATTTTGTGCTCCGAGCGTGGTCGTATCATAACCCGTCGGAAGTCGAATCCATGTTTCCTTATACCTCCCCTGGTTTGCTATTTAAACAAGTTTTACGTGGCTTATAGGTGAGGGGTCAGGGGTGATGGAGGGTAACATGTCCTTTTTATTACACTTCAAATGAAATGTTTGCTTTTTTCTCAAATGACATGTTTTTATAATGGTATATACTTTACTCCAGGGTAGACTCTGGTTCAAATACTCTCCATGTAACATATGAATGTACAGTGGCATACATACAGAATAACATACATATTATTACACATATTATTATTTGTATTCTGATTATCAAAGATTAATCACCACAAACTGTGTTATCCGTATATTTGGATACGGGATCAAAGGGGTGAACATATGTTTTACCATATTGACATGTTTGTGGATTTGCGATGGATCGCCGTCAAATCGTTTGTAGTAGACTTTAAGACTTTAGATTTTAATAGTTTATTATAATGTCACATATAAAAGTTACAAACATATTCAAATATTACAAAATGTTATACCCGGCCGTAATAACGACCTATGATACACTTAAAACACATATGTTTCAAATCAATAATCTCATTATATCTACACAATAAATGTATATACATGCATATTATAAAAATTCCATCATCAAATGTACAACTGAACGGTTTTGTTCAGTCAGAGTTAATAAATAATACAACAACTGATTATATGCACTATCTCTAGATAAATGAGTATTTACATTTAATATATATTATAGTATGTAAAACAATTACTTAAACTGTGTAAAAGACTTATACGGTACTAACTTAAAATATCTGGTAAAACAATCTGGATAGCCTCATTTAAAACCGTGACTGCACAAAAACATATGTATACATGTTAAAATTGTATATACTTATCTCTCTCTATATGCATATTCATCCACGCATATATTCACACATACATAAGTAGTGAATTTAAAAGAGCATATATGTGTATTTAATGTATGTATATATATATAAAGAGTAAACTGTGATTCAGTTAAAATAGTATTAGTTCATAAAGCTAAAACTCGCCTTTTATACATTTTAAGAAGTAGGTTTGCTAACTTGTACTGTAAAGAATCACAGTTCATCAGAAAAAATATTTTTTCTATAGACGAACAATTTGAAAATCTGTTATATAACTGGCTTGCAGTATTAAAAAGATCATATCTCAGATCTGAGTAAAAATCACAGTCGATTAAAAAATGAGTTTCATTCTCTGTAGTTGACTTGGTACAAAATTTACAAAGTCGTTCACAAACAGGTTGTACGTTTTGAATGCGTGTTGTTGAACAGCTGAGTCCTGTGAATGATACATGTCCTGACCGACGTTTTTTATTTACGTATAATAAAACTGCAAATTATTACATCACTGTTACATGAAGAACTGTTCAAATAAGAAAACTATTACATGTGTCATATAGAAACCGACATTTGACAGACCTGGTGTTAGTTGTGACTACACACGCTCACTACAATCGTAACCTTTGTTTCGTTTTTGACACTTTTTCTCTGTTCGCGAGCAAAATCTCTCAAAACACTGACTGGAACGGTTAGTTGTAGCTAACCTATGAGTTCATCTACCGGGCTGATACCATCTCCACTTATACTGCTATTTTGATAGAATGATATACTATTTGGTGGAACTGCGTCTTTAAAAGAGAGAGCTATGTACGTCTGTCTATTAACATAGGTGCGTGTTAACGTGATTAAAATATTCGATAGCAATTTCAGAACACAGTCAATCGACAACTTGAACAAGGCACTTTTAACAAACAAATAACACTTGCAAGGATAACTAGAAATAAAGTATGTAACATCGCAACAGTAAAAAGGCTGACAAAATAAGTAATTGTGTAACGCCGCAACAGTAAACAGGCTGACAATAGAAGTAAATATGTAACACCGCAACAGTAAAAAGGCTGACAATATAAGTAAGTGTCTAACACCGCAACAATAAACAGGCTGACAATAGAAGTAAGTATGTAACACCGCAACAGTAAAAAGGCTGACAATATAAGTAAGTGTGTAACACCGCAACAGTAAAAAGGCTGACAATATAAGTAAGTGTGTAACCCCGCAACAGTAAAAAGGCTGACAATAGAAGTAAGTGTGTAACACCGCAACAGTAAAAAGGCTGACAATATAAGTAAGTGTGTAACACCGCAACAGTAAACAGGCTGACAATATAAGTAAGTGTGTAACACTGCAACAGTAAACAGGCTGACAATAGAAGTAAGTATGTAACACCGCAACAGTAAACAGGCTGACAATATAAGTAAGTGTGTAACATCGCAACAGTAAAAAGGCTGACAATGTAAGTAAGTATGTAACACCGCAACAGTAAAAAGGCTGACAATATAAGTAAGTATGTAAAACCGCAACAGTAAACATGCTGACAATAGAAGTAAAAACCTTGGAACGGTTAGTGGCAAACACTCTTTTATCAATTTGCATTACGTTTGCTTGAAAGTCTATGTTATTTTTTAAATCAGTCGGAAATATATCAATATTGGTATTGGTGAACAATATTAGAGATTACTTGCATTCTCTTAAACTTCTATCAATTTGCGTTACGTTTGCTTGAAAGTCTATGTTTTTTTTTAAATCAGTCGGAAATATATCAATATTGGTATTGGTGAACGATATTAGAGATTACTTGTATTCGATATCATTTCCATTACCCACACACTCTTATTCGTATTATCAGTTATACATCATTCTGTAACATTTTATCAAAAGTGTCTGAAAAAAGTAATTAAATAGGCTCGGCAACATACAGCAGCACCAGTCGTTTTCTCACTGGGACAATTTATCTCGCTGGCATATAAATCATAGTAGATGTCTTCTCTGATTCAATATCTGTATCGTCGTGGCAAGACTGAATAGTATTCTATAGTGTTATATAGACTGTAAAACTATTGCTTTACTTTCTAATGAATTGTCTAACTGTTCAGTCTGAAACTGTCAGACCATGATTTATGCATATGTACTATAGTCTGCAAACGTTCCAAAACCATAAAATCGTGTAAGATATACTATATCGTTTGCAGACTAAACTCAAGATGCATCAACATAACTGGCATTAACAGAATAAGGAATTAATCTCTTGACGATCACAAGCACGCATCACTGATTATATAAATCATATGGGGATAACTTTAAGAAAACAATTATGCCTGAGGTGCGGCGCTTGTTATTCGCCGTTAATGAATGAAATATTGTATCGCGGGATTCGAAAGCTAGATATAATTATCCCTATAGCGCAGTCTCAAAGTGTTACTTAACCTAACAGTTTGACGGGGAGCTAAGAGAATGGAATTATTTGTTTTCATTACATGTTCATATTCACCCAAGTGGATGTTGCACTATAATATTTAGTACGTTATCTTGTAAAATAAGTAACCGTAGAAATAGAAACTGTGGATAAAAATTGCTCTAGTTTACCTTAACAACAAGTAAAATATCTCCGACCGCTTAATCACCGTTTAAATTAACGTCCACTACACCTCTATATATAATAAGTATTCTTCGCATTTCATAGTCATTGTGTAATTCCGTTCTTGAAATGTATCATATACACTAGTGATGTGCTATGCAAGCTGCACTATAATAAGATATGCCGATGATCAAAGTGGTTTTGCATATTAATAACAAAAAGAAACTGATGCAAAGCATCAGGGCGTCGCAGAATGTTTTCCAAAAGAGAAAACAAGCATGTGTGTTTATTTGCAAATGTTTATTATATAACAACACAAATGTGGAAATATTTTAAAAAGTATAAAATGTTATATGGCAACAGTAAGCAATAGTAACTTGAGAACAAAGGCATATACTTAAGATAGCAAATCATATTTAAGTATTTGCGCTAATTGCTGATGATATATATTTCTAGAATGTTACGAAGATTTTTAGAATATTGAGGTAGTCTGAATTAAGTAAAAAAGCATCAAAAAGAAGCTGTTATGATCAGTGAAATGTGTACTATGACAAATGGCCAGGTAGGTAGACATGTATTCGGAAGAAGTGGTTTTTAGTGGTAAGATATCATACATTTGTTTGTTTTTTAATGTTTGCCACTGATTTTTGTCATAGGTGTGTGCCACGTAGGGCTGATCATGAAATGGGTGGAAACCATTATTGCATGGCCTGCGTCAGGAAATACATGGTCAAGCAAAGTTTCAAAGCTGTACCTGTTATAGTTACTGAAAGAAGTGCACCTAAAATATAAAAAGTAACCAAATACGCAGACGCCGATCAAGGGATAACAAAAACATACTGGCTAAAAAGTCGACCTTAACCGAAAGCTTAACCAATATACTAAGTTCAAAAAGAGGCATAACAGAAAGCAGCACAGAGTTATGAAACCTGATATACTCGGTCATGTTATGATGTAGAAAAAGTGTATAGTGTTTCAAAGTTGTAGCTGTAATAGTTATCTAATATATGCACCTATGACATAGCGTCAATTTCAATACAGCAATTTCAGTACCACAACACGATCTTATGGCCAGTCTTTTACCCCCAACATTTTGACCAGTGTTTTACACCCAATATTTTACACGTGGTCTTCCATATGTCACGTGCACCTTCATAAGCATATACACATATAGGCTGCGCACTCAAGGCGCGCGGCCAATTATAGGTTATTGGATTTGTATTGGGATATATGCACGAGTTCTTTGGCGTATTAATGTATGTGCGAACGAACGAGTACATATATCCCAATATAAATATAATAACCTTTTTATTGCATACGCATTTTTAAATTAGAACAATAAAATAGATTTATTTTTTTAATTTTCACACAAAAACGCATATTTGAAACAAACATATTGTTGTTACATCGTGGCAATTGTCACAATAAAATCAACATTATTTACATGACGTGACATTCTTTCCTTGACATGAACACATAATTGCAACAATTACGAACTAGAATACATTACACACCCAATATGACTTTACAACACGTCAATATGAGTGAATATTGACGTTTCCTGTTACATTGAAAGTAAACGGAGCTTCTAAACGCGTATGCAATACATGTTGAACATTACATAGCATTTACAAGCTCCGTTTTCTTTCAATGTAACCGGATATTTGCCCCTATTGACTGTGTTCATATTGACGTGTTGTAAAACCAATGTACTGAATCTAATGTTTTTCATACTTGTTAGGGATTGGTGAAATTCGCAGTTCATGTATGTCACACGAAGTTTGTCATCTGATGTAAACATTATGGCATTTTAGGTTCAGTGTGAGAATTTCCCACGATGTTACGAGAATATGTTTATTTCAAATAAATGATTTTTTATGAAAATAAAACTTTAAACCTTCTGTCGTTGTTCTAATTAATCAGTTTTATGTTAATATACGTGTGCAATAAAACGGTTATTATGTTCATATTGGAATATAAGCTCTCGTGAAAATACCCCAATACAAATCTAATAAACTATAATTAGATGGCGAAAATATTATATTACTGTGGTAAATAACTAAACATTTAAAAAACCACACTCAAATTGTATTCAACAAGCACTCGTAAAGTCAAATGAAACTGTATTAATGAATCGCGGTGGTAATATTAATCCATGATGAAATCTTTAACATTGCCGTGTGTTCCTTAAACACCTGTAATAAAACAGCCGGTCAAGAATATTGCTTACACAACTGGATGGTATATGTCCTGGATCACCAAACCGACAGTACATTGATTAACAGTTATTGTATACTGATATGCATCCGTTGTATAAAACAAATCTTCCACTAAACAACGAAATGTTTCTTTTTGTTTTTTTCGTTGATTTGTTTATTTCTTGAGCTATGTCTATATGAGTTACAGACAGTAATTACATAAAATAAATCAATGTGCACGGCTGAATACATGAAGTTACATATATTTAATAGTTAACCATGATTGTAGTCTGACGGCACATCAATTTTGAGGCACATCCAATTAAGTTAGTGTGTGTGTTATTGTTTTGGAGGATATGTATAATTTGTGTCTATCATGTCTATGAATCTAAATATCAGATAAATCTGACAATCTGTTATATCCACAACATAGTTGAAACAGAATCGTTGTTCAGAAAGTAGTAGACAGAAAATGTATAATCATGTTGATTTGAAACTGGTAAAAAAGGGAGCCGTTGTGTCACTGACTGTTAAAGTCGGTAAACATGTTGTCAACTCATTTATTTTAATGCCATATGAGTATCAAACCTGCTATGCATTTCATTGCTTCTTTGTATACCGCAGTTTTGCAAAGATGCCAGAATACTTTGTTTTGAACTTATATACGACACGTTTTTAAACAAGAGATCATAAATTGCAGGTTGACGATCTACTGGCTAACACTCGCAGTTTAGGGGATCAAGGTGGGTTGGCATGTATGCCTGGTAGTCAAACATTTCCGGGCATTTATAGAAAGAAATATTCTGGACAAGTCTGGTTTAGATGAAAATAAAGACCCTAGAAGGTTGATACAGCAAAACATAGCTTTTTTCATTTAAACAAGGATCACGACTCTGAACTTTCTTCTAAATTTTGGCTGGCCATTGCACTTCTCCTAGCTTAATATAAACGCGCTTTGGTAATGGTCAGTTTAAAAATGCATAAACTAGAATTTTAACAATGCAAAATAATATCCTTTATAAATAATTAATAATTCTGCAGTTTCCTACACGACTAGTTGTTTAACTTGTTTACTCTTTCTTCTATGACAAAGTTAAATTCATAAAATAAAATATTATTACAAATCGAAATGGGTGGTTTAGGGGTAGGAGTGGCTGTGTGTCAGAGATGACTGGTTTTCAAACTAACATCATGCTATTAACATCCTGAAAAAGTTTGGTTGGTGAATATTGAATGAAAAATGAAGAACCTAGTTGTTTTAACAAAGCAAGGTTTAGCCGTTTTAACTATATCCTGGGCCATTACTATGTTGTTTCTAGTTCGACATGGCTAGTTTTTAATTTTACTCACACTCTCTACTATGATCGAGATAACTGCATCATCTGAAAAAAATGAGTGCGCGGGCGAGGGTGGGTGAGTGCTTAAATGTGGTTAGTTATTAAACTTTCATTGATATAAACATAAAGATCATATGACAAATAAACAAGCTAGAGATTTAACAACCCAAATTATAGCAGTTCGTTAACTCAATGGCCATAACTCGGATGTTATCTTATCTTGCTGGTTTTCAACCTTGTCCAAGTTTTTATAAATATCTACTCTCTAGAAAAGGTTTAACACAGATCTGTGCTACAACGCTAATTAAGCACAATAGTTTATATCATTGAAAGGACCTAACTCTACTTCCTGTCTGAAAGGTATATACTTTTGAAATTATTCCGAGCTTTTAAGTATATGCATATCCCGTCGAAAGCTGATGAATATTTGGCGGTGGATGGGAGCCTGGACACTCTATGACTTGGAGTGTCCGGGCGCCCATCCATATGGCGGGCAGCGAAGGTGTGAAAGGAAGGACACATAAGTTTCAGTTTAACTTTATTCAGGTCCTGTATACCCAGAAACTGAATAGTAATCTAAACATAAACTATATACAAATTTGCTGTCCGTACGAATTGATAAAAACATTTGAATTGATTGAATTCGGTGCACTTGTTATTATGCTTGAATATCAACCGTGCTTTCAACACTTGCTTAAATGCTTATCAGTAAAGTTGCTTTCATAATGAACATTTAATTTGGTGCACATGTATTTATGTCCTTAATATTGTAATATTCAATCTGCTTTATTGCTTAATGCTTTCTGCTGTAAGGGCTGGCCATAATGGTCGTTTGTGCTTACCGGCAGCCCAATTGTTAAACCCCATGCTTGGGGCTTGTTTTTCAATCCATACCACGCTTAATATTTGCCAAATCTATTAAAGTTTAAAAAATATTTTTATGTGTTGTTTTTACAGTGCTCTCCAATAATACTGACTATAATATCTGTTATAGTCAACGGTTATTGGAGGACACAAAATTAGCGTTTGAACTTATGGAGTAAATTTCACGGTGCAGTTGTTCGTACATGTACACCGGCATCTTGGTTTTTCAAAGAGATAAGTTGTGCTTTGAGCTGACTGTTAACAACTTAAATCCCTTCCCTCCCTGCCCACAGGATCATTGATTGAAATCGATAATAGTGTTATGAAGTTGTATAAGTACAATAAGTTCTTTTAAGACATTTCGTTATTTGTCAATACTTCTATTCAAAAGATAATATTTTATGTTGCAAGATCATGTTGCTTTCTCTGAGTTATATATTTTCAGTTGATGTCTTCCTCTGGATCCACTTACTTAGTCAACCATTACTGGTGTGGCATGGACATTAAGGGCACTTACATACTTGCTGGAAGTTCTGGATTACAGTTAGTTGATGTGTTTAAATGTTGTAGTGTTTAATTATCGGCGGGCAGCGAAGGTGTGAAAGGAAGGACATATAAGTTTCAGTTTAACTTTATTCAGCTCCTGTATACCCAGAGACTGAATTGTAATCTAAACATAAATTATATACAAATGTGCTGTCCGTACGAATTGATAAAAAACATTTGAATTGAGTGAATTCGGTGCACTTGTAATTATGCTTGAATATCAACCGTGCTTTCAACACTTGCTTAAATGCTTATCAGAAAAGTTGCTTTCATAATGAACATTTAATTTGGTGCACATGTATTTATGTCCTTAATATTGTAATATTTAATCTGCTTTATTGCCTAATGCTTTCTGCTGTAAGGGCTTGCTATAATGGTCTTTTGTGCTTACCGGCAGCCCAATTGTTAAACCCCATGCTTGGGGCTTGTTTTTCAATCCATGCCACGCCCAATATTTGCCAAATCTATTAAAGTTTAAAAAATATTTTTATATGTTGCTATTACAGTGCTCTCCAATAACGATGAATAATGAAGGAGCTAGAGTACTAGCAATGCACTTTTTTCAATAAATCAAGTGCCATTACTCTGGTTTCTACTTTTCCAGTCTGACAGATTTTCAAACGTGTTTGAGCATTTATTAATATCAACAATGTGGCCGAGTTTGGTAAATATCAAAAACAAATGAAAGGTGATATAGTGTTCACACGGCAAAACATAGCATTTTTTGCAATAAATCAAGGGTCTACAAATCAGTAGTAGTATTACTTACTGGTCCTTTGGGATCATCAAGCCCAATATTTGTGGCTTTAAAGTAGAATATTGCTTAAGCCGGTGATAGAAGGCGTGAGAGGTGTTGCGCTTGGTTGTGTTTGTTGCTTCCAAGGGATCCACTTTTCAGTATTTATTGACATTCACACTAGCGTTTGTTTAGTGCTTTATGGCGGTCGTAAAATGTTGCCCCGACTACAAATCAGTAGTATTATTACTTACTGGTCCTTTGGGATCATCGAGCCTAAAATGTTTGGCTTTAAAGTAGAATATCGCTTAAGCCGGTGATAGAAGGCGTGACAGGTGCTGCACTTTACTTTACTTCTCATGGACAGACAATAAAACCGAGTATGCTACTTTCACATCTTGTTTGTGATTGTTGCTTCCAAGTGGTCCACATTTCAGTATTCATTAATATGGCGTTACTAATTCGACCTAAATGGTTTTCGATTTTTTTCCGAGCTGTTATTGATATACAGTTTCTGACAAAGTTTGGTAAATGCCAAGTTAAAAATGAAGGCCCTATCATGTTCACAATGCAAATGTTCACAGACGAGCAACCTCTCATAACATAAGATCGACTGACCTTCGCTCAGAAAGGCTAAAAAGGCTCATTTTAAATATTCGCTTTGTTTTAAAAGTTCGATACATCGAAATTTGGCATACCGGGTAATGAACAAGTGGTTAATTTGCGATCATAAACGCTCACCACAATTATTATCCTCGTTTTCGTTTTAGACTGGTTTCTGTCAACAATACATGCGTTGGCGAAGATATCATAGTGGCTCAGAGAACTCATAGAGAACCGTTGTAGCAACGCCATTAATGCATCTACCAAGCAACTATCATCACCTGTGTCTTGACAGGATGGATATAATATTTGCTGGAACTGCGACTTTAACATAACGTCTATAAATTTCACTATGCGTATAAAACATCTTATATGTTTAGCTCTGGTTCAATAGCTGTATCGTCACGTTCAATTTCCTGTGATGAAAGTTATATCTTATCACTGGCTTATCTTGTCAATTCGTATACAAACGTATTACTTAACTGACAAAGTGAATTATCTAAGGTTCTCTTCTGTTCAAACCAAGATGTATGCCTATGTGCTTAATACATAGCTATGACGGATGTTTCATTTTTAATTTAGCAATATGGCTTAGAGAAGACATATATTATAAATATGGCCTATTTTACATTTTACATTTGTCAATATGAAATTACCTTTGAAGTATTGTTTTGACAACATCCTGATAAAGTTTTAGGTGCATTCCACATGTATTGACTATGTTTCTTTTGTTTATATTGTTAATATGTTTTCAATTCATATTTCCTTTTCAATTTCTTTACTAGTTATAGTCTCTAGAGGTGGAAATAAAGAATGAAAGAAATAATGTCAAATAAGCATGATTTGTAACAATTTGTATGACGCTATCAACACGAGCAATGCCAAACTTAGTAACACTGATCTACGTTCACAATGTATTTTTTTATCGCCACTAGCGTCACTGTTGATTAACCTGAATGAGATTAGGAATTATATGCTACGCTAAATGTTCAACAATGTGTTTACATATTTTTGTTTTTATCATATTTGCCACTTGTTGAAATAAAATTAATGACTTTTATTTATAGTGTAGTGAAATATTACTATTGTGGGTAGTTGCAGCTAATTTCGTCAGTTATCAGTCTACTGGCCATTAGGCCAAGTTAGCAGTTTGTGAATAAGGGAACCGAGCAAATCAGTCTAAGCGGTCATTAATGTCGGGTTTTACCCGATGATTTGCAGAATTAGCTAACATCCTGATAACGGGAATTGGAAGAGACGTGACACGATTCCTGGCGTGTTCCTGATGATATATGGCTAGTGACACTTTTACGGAGTCGAAGTGGGATATCGCTAATCTTAACTTTCAATTTTTTCTACTTCTTTTCGATAAGAACTAGATATGAGATGTTATGATTAAGCCCAATATAAAACGAATTGCATATTTGCTTTTAATGTTGTTCAGGACAGCTACCTAGTTTTTAACCTCTTCGTATATGTAATATTTCAAAATGCATTTGGATATAATTTAAATATTGATATCTATTTTTTTTAAATGTAAACTAACATTTAAATATAAACTATCTATATATGTGATTATAAAGTAGCAAACGCGTTTCAACATTAATGACAGTAAGCAAATGACTTAAAACGTCTCCCCGCGCTTGCAGTCAGTACTGTTATTCATTCGATCTTTGGAGATCGCTAAGCCCGATACTTATATTTAGTTATCGGTGGTACATTTTCAATTTCTTTTGTTTTCTGACTTAATTTTTGATTCGGTGGTTCCACTACTCCGGCCGATAAAAGGCTCTGGGTATTGTTTAACCACTTATAGGATATGTTGTCTGCTTTTTAATTTAGTCTTTTGGCTGTTACTTGTGATACGCAGGCTTCATAACCGCTGCTCCCAACTAAATTCCATTATGTTTATTTCGCTCTTCGGGGCATTTAATTTTATTAGATACTGGGACCATACGCCGTACGACATGGAGAAGCAAATAACTTCATGTCCACCGCCGTATGCATGCCATCATCGGGATGGTTAACATTGTGTACTATTGATTTTATGAATATTGAGTTCTGCTCAACCCGGGGCTAGAGGGCGTGAGCGGTAGCTAGCATATTTCACTACCGCTCATGAACAGTCTCAATCAAACCGAGATTGCAATATTTCGTATGTGTCGTGCTCGGCCGTTTCCAAAGGTCCATTATCATACTCTTTTTTATAGCACAGTGGCGTTGCTTGTGCAGTGTGGCGGCAGTAAACGTCTCCCCGCGCTTGCAATCAGTACTGTTTAGGAGATCGCTGAGCCCGATAATTATATTTAGTTATCGGTGGTACATTTTCAATTTCTTTTGTTTTCTTACTTAATATTTGATTCGGTGGTTCCACTACTCCGGCCGATAAAAGGCTCTGGGTATTGTTTAACCACTTATTGGATATGTTGTCTGCTTTTTAATTTAGTCTTTTGGCTGTTACTTGTGATACGCAGGCTTTATAACCGCTGCTCCCAACTAAATTCCATGATGTTTATTTCGCTCTTCGGAGCATTTAATTTTATATAGATACTGGGACCATATGCCGTACGACATGGGGAAGCAAATAACTCCATGTCCACCGCCGTATGCACGCCATCTTCGGGATGGTTAAAATTGTGTACTATTGATTTAATGAATATTGAGTTCTGCTCAACCGGGGCTAGAGGGCGTGAGCGGTAGCTAGCATATTTCACTACCGCTCATGAACAGTCTCAATCAAACCGAGAATGCAATATTTCGTATGTGTCGTGCTCGACCGTTTCCAAAGGTCCATTATCATGATAATCATACTCTTTGTTTAAAGTATAAATATGTGATTTGTAGTGTATGTAACACTACAACCTTGCCATTGTACTTAACCTAATAACAGTTTATAAATGTAATATAATTAGAGTTAAAATACACCCCACTTAAAACTGATCATGCAAATGGGAGATTCCTAGTACTGTCAGGTAGTTGTTGTCTAATCATCTGAACTTAACACCTGTTATTGTTTACCTGTTCTAAACTTTAGTTTCTTTGGAAGTCTGGGAGTTAAGAGGTATTGCCATATTAGGGGAGACCATTCGCCGAAAGATATTGTGGGTAATTTATGCATACAATGAGGTAATCACCGTGGCGTTAAACTGTAGCTACACATGTCGATGCCCATATGTGAGGCATGACTGGGTAATCTTCAAGTATAATACTGAGCGCACGGAAAGTCTAAGAGAGTCTGGGGTCGGTGGTTGAGTAGTGGAGAGTCAGTCGATCTTGTAAGATGGATCCCGGCTGTCTAAGACACGGTGTGGGATAAGTTAAACTATACTATGGAAGCCAGTATAGTAGGGCAGTCATCAATACATACTAATTGGAAGATTTGGACATTTGAAAGTTTCTAAATACTATTATACTTTGTTAACTTAAGACATTTAATAATAGGGACTATTTAAGTAAATCAACAAATGGAAGTACTGAAAAACACTATTCTAAACGGATATGTATTTATATATATAACAGGATGTTCATAGCCTATTATGAATGTGTAATTATTCGGACTGTTTTATATGTACCAATAAATTATGGAAATCACAACGCGAAGTCCGGACCTTGTTATTAAATGTACCAAGCATAGCATACGACCCCATAGTGCTACACGTATACTGATACGCCATTTGGTATTTTGTATTAATACTGTTTTATCATTTATAAAAATAACATAAGAGCTATTCTGTTAAAAAAAAAAGCTTCTATGGTGATATGATACACAAACTTCGTTCGATCCTTGGTCATACTCACATTCATAAAATCATTATTACAATTGTTAAAAAGTGTATCAAAAGGTGTCATGATCCTATCATTTTGCAACACACTGCATGTTTAGTGGTTGACCCAGTCACTGTTCGCCACTATGCTTTTCTCTTTGTGCTATGATGACAGTTGTGGGCCCTATGATGCGTTTACCTAAAGGCTTAAAGGACAATGGCGTTTGATGTTTGTCTTATATCTTGTCTTGTCGTACTCGTAATGGTTTGTTCTCGTGTTTCGCTATTTTCTGAGAAGTCACTGAGTTTTTGCTTTTTGGCTTTCTATGTGTTTTTTTTTTTTTTATATTCATTTATAAATTATCATGTATATGAACTAGTAATGCAAAACAATGCAGCTACATTGTATATTGTATATTAGCATTTATATTTTATTTATCATGTTATTATTATAAATGTCTGTTTGCTTAAATCAATATAGAACAATATGCAAAATGTTTCCATAAATTACTCCTCTTCCACCACACATGACTATACTCATAATATATATTCGACTAGCTCTACCCCAATAAACAGATATGCACACTACCACCGCCTCCATTTTAGCAAGACGTTTAGAGGATAGACCGGGTAATTATCTCTGCACGAAGCAATCCTTAAAGGAAGCATTTGTTCTTGACATCGGATTGATAACACACTTAGCCTCTAAGTCTTTGCAGAATTAGATGTCCTTAGCGTAGTTGTATTCGTAATTTGTCCTTAAATGCCGTATTGATGATTACAGGCCTCGTTGAGTTCCATCGCTAGCTTAAAGGTTACGTCCGTCATTTAGGAAGAAAGGAAATAAGCGTGTAACGTTATAGTTAAAAAAAAGATATAAAAATCGGACAGGGAAAGTAGCATTCAATGACGACAGTCAACCACAAAACACAAAAACATACACAAGCATTTTTTATTACTTTTGCCTTCTCGTTTGTCTGTTTGCTTGTTTGTTTTTGTGTTTTCTGGTTGATTGTCGTCATTGAATGTTACTTTCCCTGTCCGATTTTTATATGTTTCTTTTTTCTACTGCCGATAAAGATCCCGTTAAACGATATTCAAATATTGTGATAAAACTTATGAAAACTCTGGGATTATTTTTTTTGGTCTATAAAATATTCAGGAGATGTTCTTGATAAAATTTTCAATAAACGTCATGTTTCTTCTATAAGCACTTACAATTTCCCTACACTAAATACAACTTTGCCACATCATCTTATCAAAGACAAGCTAATTTCTCTTATTCAAAAAACATTCGCTAGAAAAAAATACTACATTTTTGGCCTGTAATAATATTAAAGCGTTTTTTTACTAACGGCAGTTTAGACAATTATACTATTTGGACTTGCTTTGTAAAGCACTCATCTTCCTATTAGATAATATTTTCGTCAGGTATGGAATCATCGTTTATAGACAAATTGTTGGTATCCCTATGGCTACGAACTGTGCACCACTTGTCGCAGATTTATTTTTATTTTGCTATGAAAGAGATTTCATGTTGGGTCTTTTACTAGATACCCAGGCAGATGTTATTGAAATATAAAAAGATCGCTCAGGGAAAGTAGCATTCAAGGAGGACAGTCAACCACAAAACACAAAAACAAACACGCAAACAGACAAACAAGACGGCAAACGTAATAATAAGTGCAAACGACATCACAAACACAAAAGGATTGACAATAGCGCTACCGCCTTGGAACGGTCAGTGGCAACAAAGGCCACTGAGAGTTAAAACCGGTTCTAGGGTGCACCAAACCTCACACTTACCCTACTGTCATCTCATTAAAACAGGACAGTGTAAATAAAGAAATCCCCGCCATGATATAATCTCTAACCAACAAGGCAGCATCAATAGGCAATATAAGTAAAACACAAATATGCTCGTGTAAATATAATACAAAAAAACAATAGCCTTGAAAGCCACAATGAAGGTACTCAATGACTTGGCAGAAGCCAGAGCAACAAGAGAATAAACCATTAAGGGCACGACAAGAAAAATCATAGACAAACATCAAACGCCACTGTCCCAATGGCCTTTAGGTAGGCGTCATAACAGCCTGTCCGGTTATCATACAATTAAAGAGGAAATTCTGTAATTAAAGAGGAAATTCTATAAGCAGTTTGCTTTCGTTCTAATCCTTTCATTCGATTTTACTATGTATATATGAAATGTTGAAAACCATTGAAAAGATAAAATATGTTTAAACCAACCCTTTTTTGTTTGTGATGTCGTTTGCATTTTTTTATTACTTTTGCCTTCTCTTTTTGTCTGCTTGCGTGTTTGTTTTTGTGTTTTGTGGTTGACTGTCGTCCTTGAATGATGCTTTCCCTGTCCGATATTTGTATCTTTCTTTGGACGTGACGTTTTGTCGCTAAAATGTGTTGATATCATGAAGGTTTTATATCAATCTTAATGTTATTTTAAACATTTGACTCTAACGTCATGTGATAAAAGGGATGTTAAACTCGTCCCTATGCCATATATGATTACTGAAACTACTTATAAATTATTTTAATCTCAACTCGCTAAAAGGCGACACACTTTATGGTAGATATTAATGGTAAAACCGCATTCATACTACCTTTATGGTAGATATTAATCGTAATACCGCACCCATACTGCCTTTATGGAGATATTAATCGTAATACCGCACTCATACTGCCTTTATGGTAGATATTAATCGTAATACCGCACTCATACTGCCTTCATACATTCGTTAAACTTCTTTCTCCTCATATTTTTACTCACCTACTCGGTTTGCCGATGAATTAGACAATGATATGACGTCATATAAGGTTAATAACCACTAGTCTTTAAAGTATTAAAACCACCACATTTTTGTAACCGAAACATTTGCACCGTAATAACAAAAGACTACCATAAGCGATAGTTTTCATTATTTACTGTCTGATTCAGAATAAATATGCTTTTAGCTAATTAGCTTTAAAGAACGTTTAACTATGACCCGTGGTGGTAAAGTGAAATGAAACGTAGCGGTAACGTCACTGCTATCAGTTGCTGAAAGTGATTAGTAACTAAATCCGAATTTGTTTATATTTGCACATTTGTGGGACGCTTATGATGGAATATTTAGGCTAATTGTTGAACGTTCAAAACGTTGATTATCTGGAATTACAGGCAGTTGTGAAAATATAGTGTTAACTCAAGCTTAACAAATACTCTATTTTGTATTGTAGATAGGTCTGCATATTTACAAACTGCATTGCATAAGCGTGTCATAATGAACATTACAGTGAGTCAGTCCTAAATGTATTCCGTAGTAATTACTTGATTGTTACGAGAGTGCTTCAAAAAGTTCTGTCACTAGGCATACATCCTTTGAACTGGATATTACACTGAGATAAAGTAGTGTATTTATAGTACTACTGGGTTCGTTCTCTTAAATTCCACAACAAAAATGAAAAAAATCCGGTTATTTATACCCCTGAATTACCTCCCCCTACCACACCTTTTGAATACTGGCATCTCTGAAAATGTCCTTGTTACAAAACGTTGTAAATATTATTTGAATAATTCTGTGCTTTTAAATTTTCTTGCACGCCATCTGTTGTTATTCGCCTATAATCCATGAAAATGATTGTCGATAATTCGGAAAGGTCTTGCTGTAAACCAGATATGAGTGAATGCATATCCCTTAATTTTAGCGAAAATAACACTGATTTTTTTCATTTTGTTTACGGAAATGTTATAATATCTTTTAAATGTCGTAATTATTCTCATAGTATTAATATATTTTCATATTGTTTTACAAATCCAAGTCCTTCAGTGTTTAAATTTCATATTCAACACATTATTGTAGAATTTTACACAATGTTTAGTGAAAATATTGATCATTCAAAAACGCTATTTCAGAAGACTGCCCTTCCATTTAATGTCCATTTATCATTAAATTAATTTTACATGTTAGCTTAAAATGTTAATTTCTAAGACAATGCCTTTTCATCTACCATGCTTAAATTCTGAATCTTGTAATGCACAGATATAACTGGTAATGTATGAGAAATTTCAAAGGTCTTTGACAAGTTCTTAAAGAGAAACAGGCATTTAAAAAAGTAACAGTTAACATACCTGAAAAAAACTCAGGACGAAAATGCCTCTGTATGTATGAGTGATGTATATTAAATGTTCCATAACTTTCGTCACACAAAATATACAGCATTCATTTTACCATCAATGGAATGGTATTGAAACTCTCTTTCATTTGATACCAAACATCAACACTCACAACGAGCACATAATTGTTAAAACGCGTTAGTGACAGAACTTATTGAATGACCCTCGTAAATATATCTTTGAAAATTAGTTTTCCTATTTTACATGTTTTATGATAAAACAATGGAATAATTCATTTTAGCAGTAAAATAAGTGTGCTTATTTCTTTTCTGCTGTGAAATAAGGAGATATTTTCTCTGATTCCCCGTAACTATAGGCTACTGTTCTTCAGTAAAGCTATATTAAACAAAGAAAATCGAGTATGGCCCACAATGAAATAAACAATTCCAATAAAGTTGATTTAAGGTCTTATTAAACAGTTATCTCCTTTGCGACGAAAGGTAGGAACATTCTTGCGCTTAAAAAACAACTGTTATTTCTTGTTTCAGGTGACAGGAATGGGACAGGTTACATGTTATTTCTTGTTTCAGGTGATACGAATGGGACAGGTCACATGTTATTTCTTGTTTCAGGTGACAGGAATGGGACAGGTTACATGTTATTTCTTGTTTCAGGTGACAGGAATGGGACAGGTTACATGTTATTTCTTGTTTCAGGTGACAGGAATGGGACAGGTTACATGTTATTTCTTGTTTCAGGTGACACGAATGGGACAAGTTACATGTTATTTCTTGTTTCAGGTGACAGGAATGGGACAGGTTACATGTTATTTCTTGTTTCAGGTGACAGGAATGGGACAGGTTACATGTTATTTCTTGTTTCATGTGACACGAATGGGACAGGTTACATGTTATTTCTTGTTTCAGGTGATACGAATGGGACAGGTTACATGTTATTTCTTGTTTCATGTGACACGAATGGGACAGGTTACATGTTATTTCTTGTTTCATGTGACACGAATGGGACAGGTTACATGTTATTTCGTGTTTCATGTGACACGAATGGGACAGGTTACATGTTATTTCTTGTTTCAGGTGATACGAATGGGACAGGTTACATGTTATTTCTTGTTTCATGTGACACGAATGGGACAAGTTACATGTTATTTCTTGTTTCAGGTGACACGAATGGGACAGGTTACATGTTATTTCTTGTTTCAGGTGACCCGAATGGGACAGGTTACATGTTATTTCTTGTTTCAGGTGATACGAATGGGACAGGTTACATGTTATTTCTTGTTTCAGGTGATACGAATGGGACAGGTTACATGTTATTTCTTGTTTCAGGTGATACGAATGGGACAGGTTACATGTTATTTCAGGTGACACGAATGGGACAGGTTACATGTTATTTCTTGTTTCAGGTGATACGAATGGGACAGGTTACATGTTATTTCAGGTGACACGAATGGGACAGGTTACATGTTATTTCTTGTTTCAGGTGATACGAATGGGACAGGTTACATGTTATTTCTTATTTCAGGTGACACGAATGGGACAGGTTACATGTTATTTCAGGTGACACGAATGGGACAGGTTACATGTTATTTCTTGTTTCAGGTGATACGAATGGGACAGGTTACATGTTATTTCAGGTGACACGAATGGGACAGGTTACATGTTATTTCTTGTTTCAGGTGATACGAATGGGACAGGTTACATGTTATTTTTTGTTTCAGGTGACACAAATGGGACAAGTTACATGTTATTTCTTGTTTCAGGTGACACGAATGGGACAAGTTAACTGTTATTTCATGTTCCATGTGACACGAATGGGACAGGTTATCTGTTATTTCTTGTTTCAGGTGACAGGAATGGGACAAGTTAACTGTTTTTCCTTGTTTCATGTGACACGAATGGGACAAGTTACACGTTATTTCTTGTTTCATGTGACACGAATGGGACAGGTTAACTGTTATTTCTTGTTTCAGGTGACACGAATGGGACAAGTTACATGTTATTTCTTGTTTCAGGTGACACGAATGGGACAGGTTACATGTTATTTCTTGTTTCAGGTGACACGAATGGGACAAGTTACATGTTATTTCTTGTTTCAGGTGATAGGAATGGGACAGGTTACATGTTATTTCTTGTTTCAGGTGACAGGAATGGGACAGGTTACATGTTATTTCTTGTTTCAGGTGACACGAATGGGACAAGTTACATGTTATTTCTTGTTTCAGGTGACAGGAATGGGACAGGTTACATGTTATTTCTTGTTTCAGGTGACAGGAATGGGACAGGTTACATGTTATTTCTTGTTTCATGTGACACGAATGGGACAGGTTACATGTTATTTCTTGTTTCAGGTGATACGAATGGGACAGGTTACATGTTATTTCTTGTTTCATGTGAAACGAATGGGACAGGTTACATGTTATTTCTTGTTTCATGTGACACGAATGGGACAGGTTACATGTTATTTCGTGTTTCATGTGACACGAATGGGACAGGTTACATGTTATTTCTTGTTTCAGGTGATACGAATGGGACAGGTTACATGTTATTTCTTGTTTCATGTGACACGAATGGGACAAGTTACATGTTATTTCTTGTTCCAGGTGACACGAATGGGACAGGTTACATGTTATTTCTTGTTTCAGGTGACCCGAATGGGACAGGTTACATGTTATTTCTTGTTTCAGGTGATACGAATGGGACAGGTTACATGTTATTTCTTGTTTCAGGTGATACGAATGGGACAGGTTACATGCTATTTCTTGTTTCAGGTGATACGAATGGGACAGGTTACATGTTATTTCAGGTGACACGAATGGGACAGGTTACATGTTATTTCTTGTTTCAGGTGATACGAATGGGACAGGTTACATGTTATTTCAGGTGACACGAATGGGACAGGTTACATGTTATTTCTTGTTTCAGGTGATACGAATGGGACAGGTTACATGTTATTTCTTATTTCAGGTGACACGAATGGGACAGGTTACATGTTATTTCAGGTGACACGAATGGGACAGGTTACATGTTATTTCTTGTTTCAGGTAATACGAATGGGACAGGTTACATGTTATTTCAGAGGACACGAATGGGACAGGTTACATATTATTTCTTGTTTCAGGTGATACGAATGGGACAGGTTACATGTTATTTTTTGTTTCAGGTGACACAAATGGGACAAGTTACATGTTATTTCTTGTTTCAGGTGACACGAATGGGACAAGTTAACTGTTATTTCATGTTCCATGTGACACGAATGGGACAGGTTATCTGTTATTTCTTGTTTCAGGTGACAGGAATGGGACAAGTTAACTGTTTTTTCTTGTTTCATGTGATACGAATGGGACAAGTTACACGTTATTACTTGTTTCATGTGACACGAATGGGACAGGTTAACTGTTATTTCTTGTTTCAGGTGACACGAATGGGACAAGTTACATTTTATTTCTTGTTTCAGGTGACACGAATGGGACAGGTTACATGTTATTTCTTGTTTCAGGTGACACGAATGGGACAAGTTACATGTTATTTCTTGTTTCAGGTGACAGGAATGGGACAGGTTACATGTTATTTCTTGTTTCAGGTGACAGGAATGGGACAGGTTACATGTTATTTCTTGTTTCAGGTGACACGAATGGGACAAGTTACATGTAATTTCTTGTTCCAGGTGACACGAATGGGACAGGTTACATGCTATTTCTTGTTTCAGGTGACCCGAATGCGACAGGTTACATGTTATTTCTTGTTTCAGGTGATACGAATGGGACAGGTTACATGTTATTTCTTGTTTCAGGTGATACGAATGGGACAGGTTACATGTTATTTCTTGTTTCAGGTGATACGAATGGGACAGGTTACATGTTATTTCAGGTGACACGAATGGGACAGGTTACATGTTATTTCTTGTTTCAGGTGATACGAATGGGACAGGTTACATGTTATTTCAGGTGACACGAATGGGACAGGTTACATGTTATTTCTTGTTTCAGGTGATACGAATGGGACAGGTTACATGTTATTTCTTATTTCAGGTGACACGAATGGGACAGGTTACATGTTATTTCAGGTGACACGAATGGGACAGGTTACATGTTATTTCTTGTTTCAGGTGATACGAATGGGACAGGTTACATGTTATTTCAGGTGACACGAATGTGACAGGTTACATGTTATTTCTTGTTTCAGGTGATACGAATGGGACAGGTTACATGTTATTTTTTGTTTCAGGTGACACAAATGGGACAAGTTACATGTTATTTCTTGTTTCAGGTGACACGAATGGGACAAGTTAACTGTTATTTCATGTTCCATGTGACACGAATTTTACAGGTTATCTGTTATTTCTTGTTTCAGGTGACAGGAATGGGACAAGTTAACTGTTTTTTCTTGTTTCATGTGACACGAATGGGACAAGTTACACGTTATTTCTTGTTTCATGTGACACGAATGGGACAGGTTAACTGTTATTTCTTGTTCCAGGTGACAGGAATGGGACAGGTTACATGTTATTTCTTGTTTCGGGTGACAGGAATGGGACAAGTTACATGTTATTTCTTGTTTCGGGTGACAAGATTGGGACAGGTTACATGTTATTTCTTGTTTCAGGTGACACGAATGAGACAGGTTACATGTTATTTTTTGTTTCAGGTGACACGAATGGGACAGGATACATGTTATTACTTGTAACAGGTGACACGAATGCGACAAGTTACATGTTATTTCTTGTTTCAGGTGTCACAAATGGGACAGGTTATATGTTATTTCTTTATTCAGGTGACACGAATGGGACAAGTTACATGTTATTTCTTGTTCAAGGTGACATGAATGCGACAGGTTACATGTTATTTCTTGTTTCAGGTGTCACAAATGGGACAGGTTATATGTTATTTCTTTATTCAGGTGACACGAATGGGACAGGTTACATGTTATTTCTGTTTCCGGTGACACGAATGGGACAGGTAACATGTTATTTCTTGTTACAGGTGACAGGAATGGGACAAGTTACAGGTTATTTCTTGTTCAAGGTGACACGAATGGGACAGTTTACATGCTATTTTATGTTCCATGTGACACGAATGGAAGAGGTTAACTGTTATTTCTTGTTTCAGGTGACAGGAATGCGACATGTTACATGTTATTTCTTGTTTCAGGTGACACGAATGGGACAGGTTACATGTTATTTCTTGTTTCAGGTGACACGAATGGGACAGGTTACATGTTATTTCTTGTAACAGGTGAAACGAATGGGACAAGTTACATGTTATTTCTTGTTTCAGGTGTCACGAATGGGACAGGTTATATGTTATTTCTTTATTCAGGTGACACGAATGGGACAAGTTACATGTTATTTCTTGTTCAAGGTGACACAAATTGGACAGGTTAACTGTTATTTATTGTTTCAGGTGACACGAATGGGACAGGTTACATGTTTTTTTCTTTTTCAGGTGACACGAATGGGACAGGTTACATGTTATACATAATTTCAGGTGACACGAATGGGATAAGTTACATGTTATTTCTTGTTCAAGGTGACACGAATGGGACAGGTTAACTGTTATTTCTTGATTCAGGTGACACGAATGGGACAATTTACATGTTATTTCTGTTTCAGGTGACACGAATGGGAAAGTTACCTTATTTCTTGTTTCTTGTGACACGAATGGGACAGGTTACATGTTATTTCTTGTTTCAGGTGACACGAATGGGACATGTAAAATGTTATTTCTTGTTTCAGGTGACACGAATGGGACATGTAACATGTTATTTCTTGTTTCAGGTGACACGAATGGGACAGGTTACATGTTATTTCTTGTTTCTGGTGACACGAATGGGACAAGTTACATTTTATTTCTTGTTCCAGGTGACACGAATGGGACAGGTTACATGTTATTTCTTGTTTCAGGTGACACGAAAGGGACATGTAACATGTTATTTCTTGTTTCAGGTGACACGAATGGGACATGTAAAATGTTATTTCTTGTTTCAGGTGACACGAATGGGACATGTAACATGTTATTTCTTGTTTCAGGTGACACGAATGGGACATGTAACATGCTATTTCTTGTTTCAGGTGACACGAATGGGACAGGTTACATGTTATTTCTTGTTTCTGGTGACACGAATGGGACAAGTTACATTTTATTTCTTGTTCCAGGTGACACGAATGGGACAGGTTACATGTTATTTCTTGTTTCAGGTGACACGAAAGGGACATGTAACATGTTATTTCTTGTTTCAGGTGACACGAATGGGACAGGTTACATGTTATTTCTTGTTTCAGGTGACAAGAATGGGACATGTAAAATGTTATTTCTTGTTTCAGGTGACACGAATGGGACATGTAACATGTTATTTCTTGTTTCAGGTGACACGAAAGGGATATGTAACATGTTATTTCTTGTTTCAGGTGACACGAATGGGACAGGTTACATGTTATTTCTTGTTTCAGGTGACAAGAATGGGACATGTAAAATGTTATTTCTTGTTTCAGGTGACACGAATGGGACATGTAACATGTTATTTCTTGTTTCAGGTGACACGAAAGGGATATGTAACATGTTATTTCTTGTTTCAGGTGACACGAATGGGACAGGTTACATGTTATTTCTTGTTTCTGGTGACACGAATGGGACAAGTTACATTTTATTTCTTGTTCAAAATAACACGAATAGGACATATTAACTGCTATTCTTGCTTCAGGTGAAACTAATTGGACAGGTTACATGTTATTTCTTGCTTCTGGTGACATGAATTGGACAAGTTACATGTTATTTCTTGTTGAAAGTGACACGAATGGGACAGGTTAACTGTTATTTCTTGTTTCAGGTGACACGAATGGGCCACATATGTTATTTCTTGTTCCTGGTTACAACAATGGGACAAGTTAATGTTATTTCTTGTTCCAGGTGACACGAATGGGACAGGTTACATGTTATTTTCTTGTTTTTGGTGACACTAAAGAGATCTACACGAATGGAACAAGTTACATGTTATTTCTTGTTTCAGGTGACAGGAATAGGAGAGGTTACATGTTATTTCTTGTTTCAGGTGACACGAATGGGACAGGTTACATGTTATTTCTAGTTTCAGGTGACACAAATGGGACAAGTGACATGTTATTTTTTGTTTCAGCTGACACGAATGGGACAAGGTTCGTGATATTTCTTGTTCCAGGTGACAGGAATGGGACAAGTTAACTGTCATTTTTTTTCCAGGTGAAACGAATTCGACAGGTTACAAGTTATTTCATTATACAAATGACACGAATGGGACTAGTTACACGCTATTTCTTGTTTCAGGTGACACAAATGGGACAAATTACATGTTATTTCTTTTTTCAGGTGAAACGAATTTGACTAGTCACACGTTATTTCTTGTTTCAGGTGACACGAATGTGACAAGTTACATCGTATTTCTTGTTCCAGGTGACACGAATAGGACAAGTTACATGTTATTTCTTGTTGCAGGTGACACGACTGGGACTAGTTACATGTTATTTCATGTTCCAGGTGACACGAATGGGACAAGTTACATGTTATTTATTGTTTCGGGTGACACGAATGGGATAAGTTACATTTTATTTCTTGTTGCATGTGACACGAATGGGACAGGTTACATGTTATTTCTTGTTTCAGGTGACACGAATGGGATCTACTTATATGTTAATTCTTGTTCCATGTGACACGAATGTAACACGTTACATGTTATTTCTTGTTTCAGGTGAATACGAATGGAACAAGTTACATGTTATTTCTTGCTTCAGGTGACACGAATGGGACTGATTACATGTTATTTCTTGTTTCAGCTGACACGAATGGGACAGGTTACTTGTTATTATCTTGTTTTAGGTGACACGAATGGGATCTACTTACATGTTAATTCTTGTTTCAAGTGATACGAATGTATCACGTTACATGTTATTTCTTGTTTCTGGTGAATACGAATGGAACAAGTTATATGTTATTTCTTGTTCCAGGTGACACGAATGGGACAATTTGCATGTCAGTTTTTGTTCTAGGTGACAAGGATGGGACATGTTACCCATAGGGATACCAACAATTTGTCTATAAACGGTCGTTCCAAAACTGACGAAAATGTTATCTTATACGAAGATGAGTGCTTCTCAAAGTTCTTGGCAAGTTCACATAATGTAATTGTCTAAACTGGCGTTAGTGAAAAACGCTTTAATATTATTGCAAGCCAGTAATGTAGTATTTTCCCTAAAGAATAAGAACAATACGCTTTTCTTTGATAAGGTGATGTGGTAAGGTTGTATATAGTGTAAAGAAGTGCTAATAGATCATAATTGACGTTTATTACAAATTTTATCAAGAACATCTCCTGAATTTTGTATAGAACTAAACAAATTAATCCCGGAGTTTTCATACGTTTTAACACAATATTGTTTAACGTGATCTTTAAAGGCAGTAAGACAAGAAGTTAAAAGTTTGGAGATGTGTGTGTTGGTGCAGGCACTAGAATTCGAAATAAAACGGGCCTGATACGAATTTTTATGTAATTTAAGAATCCAGTACATAATTGACTGCTTTTCGTGTACCCCAGCCTTGAAAGTATGTGCACCGAGTGATATGTGTGGAAATAACATCATCCTCAGTAGAATGAACTGGAGTTTACGAAATAGTGCTACCGAGTTCCATTAAAACATTGACGTAATGTAGGCGTCAAACAATAATTACATTATTAGCTGCTTTATCAGCAGAATAGTACATTATTAGCTGCTTTATCAGCAGGAACTAAAACAAATTTATTATGAAATTCTTGAATTCCCGATTTTAACCTACGAAAAGAAAACCTAGGTATCGGAGGAAGTAAAGAGGGCATTATAAAAGTTTATACGTGTATCTATAATTTTAAAAAATAACTTTTTTCAAGTAGAAAGAGAGTTTGGGTCCGCATGGTCTTCAAAGTTTGGTAAAGATAAAATTCAAAATGAAGGTGCTAGAGCGCTTATATTGCTAAATAATCCATTTTTGCATAATTCAAGCATAAACATAATCATAAAAACATGCTGATCAACATCTTTCTCGGAATGAATAAGACTCCAACTATCGAGATACAGTGCTGCCTTACCACTGAAATGATTTTTTCAATACCGATTACATCACTTACTGAACGCCAAGTGTATTTCTTATTTAATTGTTGAACTATATAATTACTGACAAAAAAATAGTGCTAATGAAAAACCGAATGGAAAACACCTTTACATGTCAAAGACTTTTTAGACTCCCCTAGGCAATAATTTTTTCACTGGCGGGTGATCCGTGTTCTCGTATTGGTCCGATGTGTTATATCCGGATACCGGGTTGATATTGTTTTACATAACTTGGTTGATATTATCATCTATGAAAGAACCAACATATCAAACAATTGTATTATTTCAAACTCAGACGTCTGCAAATGGGTGAGGAGTGAGGGGTGAGGGAGGGTAATATGTCCTTTTTTTATTATACTTCAAATGAAATGTTTGATTTTTTCTCAAATGACATGTTATTATGATGGTATATACTTTACTCCAGGGTCTCTAGCAGGACTCTGCTTCAAATACTCTCAAACGAGTAAGATAATGGACCTTTTGGAAACGGCCAAACACGACACATACAAAATATTGCAGTCTCGGTTTGATTGAGACTGTTCATGAACGGTATTGAAATACGCTAGCTACCTCTCACGCCCTCTAGCCCTCTAGTCCCGGGTTGAGCAGAACTCAATATTCATAAAATCAATAGTACATAATTTTAACCATCCCGAAGATGACATGCATATAGCGGTGGACATAGAGATTGTCCTCACCCATGTCCAGCGGCGTATGGTCCCAGTATCTAACAAAATACAATGTAACTTATGAATGTACAGTAGCATCCATACAGAATAACATACATATTATTACACATATTATTATTTGTATTCTGATTATCAAAGATTAATCAACACAAACTGTGTTATCCGTATATTTGGATACGTGGTCAAAGTGGTGAACATATGTTTTACCATACTAACCTGTGCGTGGATTTGCGACGGATCACCGTCGAATCGTTTGTAGCTGTAAGTCTTGAATGCGTGTTGTTGAATGGCCTAGTCCTGTGAATGATACATGTCCTTACCGACGTTTTTTATTTACGTATAATAAAACTGCAAGGTATTACATCACTGCTACAGGAAGAACTGTACATATAAGGAAAGTATCAAATTTGTCATAGAAACCGACATTTGACAGACCTGGTGAAGGAAAATGTGGTAAGTTGTGATTATACACGTTTACCACAATCGTAACCTTTGTTTCGTTTTTGACTGGTTCTCTGTTCGCTTGCATACTATCTCAAAACACTGACTGGAACAGTTAGTTGTAGCTAACCCATAAGTGCATCTACCGCGCTGATACCATCTCCACTCATACTGTTTTTTTTAATTGAATGATATACTATTTGGTGGAACTGCGTCCCTAACAGAGAGAGTTATGTACGTCTGTCTACTAACATAGGTCCGTGTTAACGTGATTACAATCAACCATCAACTTAAACAAGACACTTTTAATATATATATATATTTAAATCAGTCGGAAATATATCAATCTTGGTATTGGTGAACGATATTAGAGATTGCTTGCATTCGATATCATTTCCATTACCCACAACCTCTTATTCGTATTATCAGTTATACATCATTCTGTAACATGTTGTCAAAAGTGTCTGAATAAAGTAACCAAATAAGCGATGCACGGTACAGCAGCACCAGTTATTTACTCACTGTGACAATTTATCTCGCTGGCATATAAATAAATCATAGTAGATGTCTTCTCTGATTCAATGTTGCAAGAATAGTATTCTATAGTGTTAATATACTGTAAAACTATTCAATTTCCTGTGATGAAAGATATATTTATATCTTTCCCTTCGATTACAATAGTAATGCTTCACTTTCGAGTGAATTGTCTACATGTTCAGTCTGAAACTGTCAGACCATGATGTATGCATATGTACTATAGTCTGCAAACGTTCCAGAACCATAAAATCGTGTAAGATATACTATATCGTTCGCAGACTAAACTCAAGACGCATCAACATTTCTGTAACTGGCATTAAGGTATTAATCTCTTGACGATCACAAGCACGAATCACTTATTATATAATCATATGACGGTAACTTTAAGAAAACAATTATGCTTGAGGTTCGGCGCTTGTGATTCGCCGTTAATAAATGAATTATTTTATCGCGATATTCCACATGTACTCATGCATAGTATCGCAATCATAAATCGAAAGCCAGATCTAATTATCCCTATAGCGCAGTCTCCAGGTGGTACTTAATCTAAAAGTTTGACAGGGAGATTTGGAATTATTTGTTTACATTATATGTTCATATTCACCCAAGTGAGTGTTACACTATGATATTTAGTATGTTATCTTGTAAAATAAGTAACCGTAGAAATAGGAACTGTGGTTTAAAATTGCTCTAGTTTACATTAAAAACAACTAAAATTTCTCAGACCGCTTAATCACCGTTTAAATTAACGTCCACTACACCTCTATCTATAATAAGTATTTTAATCCTTTCCTGTAATGTATGATATACACTAGTGATGTGCTATGCAAGTTGCACTATACTAAGATATGCCGATGATCAAAGTGGTTTTGCATATTAATAACAAGAAGAAACGGATGCAAAGCATCTGGGCGGCGCAGAATTTCAAAAGGAAGAAACAAACAATTGTATTTATTTGCAAATGTTTATTGTATAACAACACAAAATTAATGTAGAAATATTTAAAAAAAGAATAAAATCTTATATGGCAACAGTAAGCAATAGTAACTTGAGAACAAATGCACATACTTAAGATATCGAAACATATTTAAGTGTTTGCACTAATTGCTTATGAAATATATTTCTAGAATGTTATGAAGATTTTTAGAATGTTGAGGTAGTTTGAATTAAGTAAAAAATATAAAAAAAAGAAGCTGTTATGATCAGTGAAATGTGTACTATGACAAACGGCCGGGTAGGTGGACATGTATTCGGAGGAAGTGGTTTGTAGTGGTAAGATATCATACAGTTTTTTTGTTTTTTTTAATGTTTGCCACTGATGTGTGCCCGTAGGGCTGATCATGATATTTTCCTGGATGGAAACCATTATTGCATGGTCTGTGTCAGGAAATAGCATGCTATAGCAAAGTTTCAAAGCTGTATCTGTTATAGTTACTGAAAAAAGCGCACCTTAACATAAAAAGTAACCAAATACGCAGACGCTGATCAAGGGATAACATTAAGTCGGATTTTTTCCAAAAAGTACTGGCTAAAAAATGGACCATAGCCGTAAGCTTAGCCAATATACTAAGTTCAAAAAGGGGCATAACAGAAAGCAGCACATATATCTGAAACCTGATATGCTCGGTCATGATATGATGTAGAAAAACTGTATAATGTTTCAAAGTTGTAGCTGTAATAGTTACCTAATTTATGCACCTATGACATAGCGTCAATTTCAATAAAGCAATTTCAATACAACAACACGATCTTATGGCCAGTCGTTTACCGCCAACATTTTGGCCAGTGTTTTACACCCAACATTTTAATCACGTGCTCTTCTATATGTCACGTGCTCCTCTATATGCAGCATCAAAAAGCAAATATACATATAGGCTGCGCGCTTAAGGCGCGCGGCCAATTATAGGTTATTGGATTTGTATTGGGATATATGCACGAGTTCTTTGGCGTATTAATGTATGTGCGAACGATCGAGTACATATATCCCAATATAAATATAATAACCTTTTTATTGCATACGCATTTTTAAATTAGAACAATAAAATAGACTGTAATTTTTAATTTTCACAAAAAAAACCGCATATATTTGAAACAAACATATTGTTGTTACATCGTGGCAATTTTCACAATGAAATCAACATTATTTACATCACGTGACATGCTTTCCTTGAAATGAACAGATAATTGCAACAATTACGATCGAGTATACATTACACACCCTGTATGACTTTACTACACGTCAGTATAAGCGAATATTGACGTTTCCTGTTACGTTGAAAGTAAACGGAACTTCTAAACGCGTATGCAGTCAATGTTGAACATTACATACCATTTACAAGCTCCGTTTACTTTCAATGTAACAGGATATCCGCCCATATTGACCTGCTCATATTGACGTGTATTGACTGTGTTCATATTGACGTGTTGTAAAACCAATGTACTGAATCTAATGTTTTTCATACTTGTTAGGGATTGGTGAAATTAGCAGTTCATGTCACACGAAGTTTGTCATCTGATGTAAACATTATGGCATTTTAGCTTCATTGTGAGAATTTCCCACGATGTTACGAGTATATGTTTATTTCAAATAAACGATTTTTGATGAAAATAAAACGTTAAACCTTCTGTTGTTGTTCTAATTAATCAGTTTTATCTTAATGTACGTGTGCAATAAAACGGTTATTATGTTCATATTGGAATATAAGCTCTTGTGAAAATATCCCAATACAAATCTAATAAACTATAATTAAACGGCGAAAATAATATATTACTGTGGTAAATAACTAAAAATTTAAAAAAACACACTCAAATTGTATTCAACAAGCACTCGTAAAGTCAAATGAAACTGTATTAATGAATCGCGGTGATAATATTAATCCATGATGAAATCTTTAACATTGCCATGTGTTCCTTGAACACATGTAATAAAACAGCCGGTCAAGAATATTGATTACACAACTGGGTGGTATATGTCCCACCGTACATTGATTAACAGTTACTGTATACTGATAAGTATCATTGAAGTTGCATCCGTTGTATATAAAACAAATCTTCCCCTAAACAAATGAGTTACAGACAGTAATAACATAAACGATATCAATGTGCACGGCTGAATACATGTAGGTACATATATTTAATAGTTAACCATGATTGTAGTCTGACGGCACATCAAATTTTAAGGCACATCCAATTAAGTTAGTGTGTGTGTTATTGTTTAGGAAGATATGTATAATTTGTGTCTATCATGTCTATGAATCCAAATATCAGATAAATCTAACAATCTGTTATATCCACAGCATAGTTCAAACAGAATCGTTGTTCAGAAAGTAGCAGACAGAAAATGTATAATCATGTCGATTTGGAACTGGTGAAAAAAGGGAGCCGTTGTGTCACTGACTGTTCAAGTCGGTAAACATGTTGTCAACTCATTTATTGTTGATGCCACATGTTCCTGTTCGATTAGTTTTAAACCTGCCATGCATTTCATTGCTTCTTTATATACACAGTTCTGAGAAGTAAAGATGCCAGAATACTTTGTTTGGCACTTATATACAACACGCTTTTAAACAAGAGATCATACATTGCAGGTTGACGCTCTACTGGCTAACACTCGCAGTTAAGGGGATCAACGTGGGTTGGCATGTATGCCTGGTAGTCAAACATTTCCGAGCATTTAATGAAAGAAACATTCTGGACACGTCATGTTAAGATGAAAATAAAGACCCTTGAAGATTAATACAGCAAAACATAGCTCTTTTCATTTAAACAAGGATCCCGACTCTGAAGTTTCTTCTAAACTTTGACTGGTCATTGCACTTCTCCTAGCTTAATATTAACGCGGTTCGGTAATGGTCAGTTTAAAAATGCATGAACTAGAATTTTAACAATGCAAAACAATAACATTTTTAAATAATTAATAATTCCGCAGTTTCCTACACGACTAGTTAAACGTTTAACTGGTTTACTCTTTCTTCTATGACAAAGGTAAATTCATAAAATAAAATATTAAGAAAACTCGAAGCGGGTGGGATAGGGGTAGGAGTGGCTGTGTGTCAGAGATGACTGGTTTTCAAACGTGCATCATGCTATTAACATCCTTATCAAGTTTGGTTGGTGAATATCAAATGAAAAATGAAGGACCTAGTGTTTTAACAAGAGTTAGCAGTGTGAACTAATTCATGGGCCATTACTCTGTTGTTTCTAGTGCGACATGGCTATTTATTTTTATTTTATTCACACTCTCTATTATGACCGAGATAAAAATAAGTGTGCGGGTGAGGGTGGGGGAGTGCTTAAATTTGGTTAGTTATTAAACTTTCATTGATATGAATATTCGGACCACGTATGGTAACGATCAGATTAAAAATAAAGAAGCTAGAGATTTAACAACACAAACTATAGCATTTAATTAATTAATGTTATTACTTAATGGTTAATTGGGATCAATATTTGTGGCTTTAAGGTAAAAAATCGCTTCAGCCGGTGCTAGGAGGCGTGATAGGTTACTTTACATTACCCATCATGAACAGACTCAATAAAACCCAGTCTGCTACTTTTATCTCTTGTTTGTGTTTGTTGCTTCCAAGGGATCCATTTTTCGGTATTTATTGACATTCACACTAGCGTTTGTTTAGTGCAGTATGGAGGCCGTAAAAAGTCGCCCAGACTACAAATCAGAAGTGTTATTACTTACTGATCCTTTGGGATGATCAAGCCCAATCTGTGTGGCTTTAAAGTAGAATATCGCTTAAGCTGGTGCTAGGAGGCGTGAGAGGGGTTGCACTTTACTTTACCTCTCATGGACAGACTCAATAAAACCGAGTCTGCTACTTGTATCTCTTGTTTGTGGTTGTTGCTTCCAAGGGATCCACTTTTCTGTATTCATTATGACGTTAATAATTTGACCTAACTTTTTCGATTTTTTTACAGCTGTTATTGATATACAGATCCTGACAAAGTTTGGTAAATGCCAAGTTGAAAAATGAAGGCCATATCATGTTTACACTGCAAATGTTAACAGACGAGCAGCCTGTCTTAACATAAGATCGACTGACCTTCGCACAGAAGGGCTAAACAGGTTCATTTTAAATATTCGCTTTGTATGAAAAGTTCGTATACATCGAAATTTGGCATACCGGGTAATGAACAAGTGGTTAGTTTGCAATCATAAACGCTCACTATAATCGTTACCAACTCCGCCATGGCCGGTCCCAAGCCCGGATGCGAAAGGAGGAGGGTTGGGCGTAGGGCCAGCACCCCTACCCCATAAAAACCATAACCCGCTACAGAAACGTCAACAACAAACAACGTTGTTGGCGGCCTATGCCCTGGTAGGGTGTAAAGGCCTAAGTAAGTAAGTATAATCGTTACCCTCGTTTTCGTTTTCGACTGGTTTCTGTCAACAATACATGCGTTGGCGAAGATAGTATAGTGGCTCAGAGAACTCATAGAGAACCGTTGTAGCAAAGCCATTAATGCATCGACCAAGCACCTATCATCACCTGTATCAGGATGGATATAATACTTGCTGGAACTGCGACTTTAACATAACGTCTATAAAGTTCACTTTGCGTATAAATCATCGTATATGTTTAGCTCTGGTTCAAAAGCTGTATCGTCACGTCAAGAGTTTGATTAGTAGTGTATTGATTCTTAAACTGTTCAATTTCCTGTGATGAAAGTTATATCTTATCACTGGCTTATCTTGTCAATTCTTATAAAAACGTATTGCTTAACTGACATTTGAATTATATAAGGTTATTTTCTGTTCAAACCAGTATGTGTGCAAATGGACTTAATACATAGCTATGACGGTTGTTGCTTTTTTAATTAAGCAATATGTCTTAGAGCAGACCTATATTGTAAATATGACGAAGGCGTTACTATTTATCTAAACGAGTATGATAATGGACCTCTGGAAACGGCCGAGCACGACACATACGAAATATTGCAGTTTCGGTTTGAATGAGACTGTTCATGAGCGGTAGTGTAATATGCTAGCTATCGCTCACGCCCTCTAGCCCCGGGTTGAGCAGAACTCAATATTCATAAAATCAATAGTACAACATTTTAACCATTCCGAAGATGGCATGCATATGGCGGTGGACATGGAGTTTACTTCTTCCCCATGTCGTACGGCGTATGGTTATATGTACTTGGATTGCAGCTTATGTTGGTGATACGTCACGACATATATTATAATTGACGTCACGGGTTCTCCGTACCTATGCTGAGGTGAAATGAATGCGGTAAAACCAATGACTATGCCTCGTAGCATGATTTGTGTTGCTATGTAGAAAGATTGAATAACATGCATGTGTCCGAAATTGTATGTTGGCATTTTCATTATTTACTGGTCCTTTGGGATCATCAAGTCAATTCTGTGTTGTTTTAAAATAGAATATCTCTTAAGCCGGTGCTAGGAGGTGTGATAGGTGTTGCATCTTATAATTACCTCTCATGAGCCGACTCAATAAAACCGAGTCTGCTACTTTTCTCTCTAGTTTGTGTTTGCTGCTTCCAAGGGATCACCTTTTCGGTATTTATTGACATTCACACTAGCGTTTGATTAGTGCTGTGTGGCGGCCGTAAGAATTCGTGCCGAATACAAATTAGTAGTGTCATTATTTACTGGTCGTTTGGGATCATCAATCCCATTCTGTGTTGCTTTAACGTAGAATATCACTTAAACCGGTGCTAAGAGGCGTGAGAGGTTTCGCACTTTTCTCTTTTGTTTGTGTTTGTTGCTTCCAAGGGATCACTTTTTCAATATGAATTGTTTGTTGAAACGATACTTTGTGAGTAAATCGGAAGCTCTGTGGGCTGTTATTAACAATAATAATAGTATAGAAAAGTATGAAAAGAGAAATTTGGAATCGTCCAACACAAAATATACAAACAATATTGCAGTCTCGGTTTGATTGAGCGGTGGGGAAAAGTACTTGCTACCGTTTATGCTCTCTAGCCCCGGGTTGAGCAGAATTCATTATTAAAAATGCCAGTAGTACATACATTCCTTAGGGCAAACCGAGTCTGCTACTTTTCTCTCTTGTTTGTGTTTGTTGCTTCCAAGGGATCACCTTTTTAGTATTTATTGTTTGTTAAAACGATACTGTGTAAGTAAAGTGCATGCTCTGTAAGCTGTTATTAACAATAATAATAGTATATAAATGTACGAAAGGAGAAATTTGGAAATCGTCCAACACAAAAAAATAAATAAAATATTGCAGTCTCGGTTTGATTGAGACTGTTCTTGAACGGTGGAGAAACGTGCTTGCTACCGTTCACGCCCTCTAGCCCCGGGTTTAGCAGAACTCAATATTGAATAGTACATACATCTAAGCCATCCCGAAGATGGTATGCATAAGACGGAACCTTCATTGAAGTATTTTCAAACCATTCCATGGCATGCACCGTATGATCCAGTTTCTAACAAAATGCATTGCCCTAAACGAGAAAACAATGGTCGAAATAAACAAAACGGCATTCAGCTGAAGCCTGTGTATCATAGGTAGCTGACAAAAGACTAAATTAAAAAATAGGCAACCTATCCTAAGGGTGATTAAACAATACTCAGAATATTTAAAGGCTGGAGTAGTGGAACAACCTATTCCAAATTCAAGACCATGCCAGTAGCTGTATAAAGAAATATAAAAAGATCGGACAGGGAAAGCAGCATTCAAGGAGGACAGTCAACCACAAAACACAGAAACATACATGCAAACAGACAAACAAGAAGGTAAAAGTAATAATAAATGCAAACGACATCATAAACACAAAAGGGTTGACAATAGGGCTGCCGCCTTGGAACGGTCAGTGGCAAAGTAGGCCACTGGGTGGGTGGGGGGGGGGAGGGGTTAAACCGGTTTTAGGGCGCACCAAACCTCACACTTACCCTACTGTCATCCCATTAAAACAGGACAGTGTAAATAAAGAAATCCCCGCCATGATCTAATCTCTAACCAACAAGGCAGCATCAATAGGCAATATAAGTAAAACACAAATATGCTCGTGTAAATATAATACAAAAAAACAATAGCCTAGAAAGCCACAATGAAGGTACTCAATGACTTGACAGAAGCCAGAGCAACAAGAGAATCAACCATTAAGGGCACGACATGTGTGTATGTGTGATTTATCTTATTTCGTTTTCTATAAGGCATCACAAAAAAGACAGCCACTACAAACCGGTCTTCATCTGAGCGCTAAAGACAGGATAATAGCGAGGTTGTGTACACTTAAAATCGATTTAAGCAACCGCTTGGCCATATTGCCCACTGACCGGTAATCCTTTATTCACCACTCTTTATGTTGTGTATTGTATTTTTCATTATATAATTATTTTGCTCTTTGTTTGTTATACAGTTCGGATCTACAGTGCCATTGCGTTTGATTGCTGTGATTTCTATAGGATCATTTTTCTCATTCACAATAATATGTCGCCTCTGTTTATGTAGACAAACCTAAAGGTTAATACTAATAATGATAACCTTAATGTAGCTTTGACTGAGACTTAATATAGTTCGCTTTCTATTTTTCATTTGCCATTTGAAATATGAAATTACCGTTTGAAGTATTGTATTGACAACATCCTGATAAAACGTTTTAGGTGTACATATACATCCCACATGCATTGACTTTGTTTCTTTTGTTTATATTGTTTTTGTATTTTTCAATTTCTTTACTAGTTATAATCTCTAGATGTGGAAATAAAGAATGAAAGAAATAATGTAAAATAACCATGATTCGTAAACAATTGTTATGACGCTATCAACACGCACAATGCCAAACTTAGTAACACTGATCTACTTTAACAATATAAGTCTGAATCACCACTGTAACGTCACTGATGATTAATCTGAATGAGATTATGAATTATTAGTCCAGCAACCCTCCTTCGGTAATCGGATTCCAATTTATTTTTCAGGTCAACCTAATACCTTAGTCCAGAAAAGCCATGCATAAAAATCTAGGAAACCCTACACTTTTTGAAATGTCATTAATTGTAAGGACAATTGTTTGCACATAACTCTGAGTTAAAGACACTTTTTTGTTTCAAAAAATGTTTTATTGATTAATTTGTTGCTGTAATATGTTCTCAAAATAAAGGAGTCAGAGAAAAACAACACATTTTGCGGAAAATATTAACTGAATTTCTGTACCAATGAAGTAAGCAGAATATCACGTGGCACCTTTTCCTTCTATCTCCTCTCTCAAGTATTCACTGATTTTGATGGGATATATTAAAAAAATTCATAGTGAATAGCAAAATGGGATTATAATAATTGATGTTTATTTTGAAAATAAGAAATTGTATAAAAAGATGTTTAAAGTTAAAAATGTCATCATTATTTGCATTTCTGTTGAACATCAATATTTTAACATAGTCAACGTTTCCTTCAAACTCCCTTTTTGCTCTATATGTAAGAGAAAGACAAATACAACCATTGGATAGAAAATTAAATTTGTGATGGGATTTGGAATGAAACTTGTATCTATAAAACTCTTCATGATATGTGTGTTTAAAGTTGGGAAATAATTTATGAAATTGTCAAACAAACAAAGCCAACATACTACATGTACCAAGTGATAAAATATCACGATAAAATAAGCGAAAGCACTTGGTTATAATAATATATTTTATTATTATTGATCTTGCCAATAAAACTTAATAGAAAGAGTATTTAGTGCATAAGAATTTTACCAAACTGAAAGGGAGGTAATTTCAAAATAATTAATTTGGTGTCACTGTTTCCCACTTCTTTATTTAAAGGGACAATCTATGTAGATATTTTGCTTGCAGGGTCAAGGTCACTTCCACATTTGCTTTAAGCACTTTGCGATGTATCACCCAAGATACAACAATAATCAAAGTTTGAAAGGTCTAGTGTATACAGTTTGTGAGAAAATGACCTAAACGCATAACTTGAATGTTGATGCCTTCGCCGCCGCCGCCGCCGCCGCCGGAAAAGCAACACCTATATTGCTTTTTTCTTCGAAAAGGCGAGACAAAATTGAAAAAAAACAAAACAACATCACCATATATTATGTTTTATAATATAAAAAAAGAGGTCAATGTCCTTGAAGCTCTACTGATAAGTTTTGATATCTAGCTCTGCATTCCTGTGAAGTTTCATGCAAATATGTCAAGTAGTTTCAGAGGAGTAGTCGCTACAGGTGTTTTACTATATAACCTATTTAAACAAAGGTGGGCACTGGCAGCCATGTTTAATGTCGAGTCAAAATAATGTTCAACAAGGACTTACGTCATGTCATGCTGATCATTTTAGAAAAAGTCCCATATCAATATCACTTATAGAAGTAGTTGCTACAATTTTTTTTTTGAATTTCCGTCCGACCTGAAAATGTGCTAGGATCAACAAGACATCAAGAGCGACATTTCTGTTTAGTTTCATGAACATCCTTCAAGTAGTCTCAGGAGTAGTCGCCACCAGCTTTTCCTATATAACTCTGTGTAAACAAAGCTGGCCGCTGGCGGCCTTGTTTGACATCGAATTAAAATGAATCTTGGTTAAGGCCAAGTACATGTCGCACCAGTCATTTTGGCAAAGGTTTCATTTCAATATCACTTACAATTTTTGAGAAGTAGTCACCACAAAGTCGCATTTTTAAAATCTATTTTTAGCAGTGGTGGCCATCTTGCATTTCCTACCGACCTGCAATTTTACTAAGATTAACTAAAAATCAAGAGCAACATTCATGTGCAGTTTCATCAAAATCCGTCAATAGTCGCCGCAAAACAGTTTACGGACAGCGGACGGACGACGCACCATGGTATAAGCTCTGCTGATCTTTGATCAGTCGATCTAAAAAGAAAGAATTAAAATAAATAATTATAAATTTGAACCCACGAACCCCGCTTCCCAATAGAGCATATTTAAGAAAAGCAAGGGCCACTTTTGTGTTACTGACCTGATCTGGCTTGTTTTTGAACTTGTCCGAGCTTTCCTTGATACAAAGATACTGACAAAGTTTGATAAAGATCAACTTAAAAATGAAGGCGTTATCGTGGTAACAAGCAAAAGTTAACGACCGAAGACTTCCATATCATTGAACAGTATATCTTCGAACAATCTATTAACACATTAATATTACAGTTACTATGACTGTGAATATAATATAGTGCGCTTCCATAGTATTATTTAAACTTTGTCTCGTAATTTTGTATAATGTTGTTTTGACTAGTTCTTTTAAAGGAGAGACGGCAATCTTGATTTCTTGATCTTTTAAAAACTCACTGCGTCCCGTTAGTTTTTCTCGTAACTTGCATTTGTTCAATCATGAATATTTCTTTATTTTTTATTTTTATTTTTTTAAATTCAATCACCAAATTAATGGTGATCCATTTATTCACCCCGTCATAGGTTTGTGAGGGTCGGGGTGGGCCACCCCTCAGCAAACCGTACAGTTATATGATAAAACATGCGTCAAATATGTATTTAAATATAATACAACAAATATTTACAGAAGCTACACTAAAGCATATCTTAATATAGACATAAACAAATGGGGAGGTGTTTTTTTTCTTTGCGATTTCAGAATGAGTGCAAATATGAATATTGGTCAAATTTGTTAAAGGGAGGCATTGCAATATGTATATATTTCAAAATATCTTCAGTGGATAATATGTCATGATTGGCATGTATCCCTTTAAAACTTGGAAGACATTTAATTTCACAATCTTCAAATGATAAACTTTACTTATATATTATTTTTTGCATTTATTCTAAAATTGCAAACAAACTTTTCTTTTCCAAAAAACCTGGTGGCTGATTTACATATATTTATATTGAAAGAAAGTTATGTTACATAGACACTCACAAATATTAGAACAATGAGACATACATGTGACTTTATACCAGACCTATGTAATATCTCCACTGAGTTTTCCTATTATATTCTGGGAAAAAAAGTTGTGGTATATAAAAAAAAAAGAGGACAAGATGTTTCTATGGAGATGTGATTCTTCATTACTCAATGGGAACAGTGGGAAACGTAGTGCCACAATAGATTTACAAGTAAGTACAATTTCTGGTGTTTTTGTCGTTGTTATTTACTTAAAAGCACAGAGTAACATTTAGCGAAAAAAGGATCTGATTAGTGTAAAAAGGTTTTATATGCCAACCAGGGCTTTTCAAATTTTTCCAATTGATTATTTTTAATAGCATTTATTTTTTCAGTATGATATAGGTATTTAATTTGTGGTTTAAAATGTTCAAAGAATGGCAATCTCCCATCTAAATTGCACTTATATATGAAGTATTTTGCATGTAGAAGTAATTTATTTAAAACAATGTCATATTGAATGGAACCAAAAATAATAATTTTCTGAAGTATCAGTGCAAAAACTACATGAATTGTCATTTTTATTTTCATTTTTGTCAGAAGTAGGTTTGTGGCAGTAATTCTGTAATTCATTTTTACTTGAAACCATTGTAACTTTGTATCTTTTGTGCAAATGAAAGGTATTTTAAATAGTTTATTCCAATCTCTGTCTATATTCAAACCGTACTGACCCCATTTTGAAATAGATGTTGGCTGCACACCTGATTTATTTAAAACGTCATAAATAGGGCGATAGCCCTTTTTTGTTCCAGTTATGAGAGAAACTGCTAATGGGCAAACAGGGTTTTCTAGGTTGATGGCCAGATTTGCAAAATTCAGATTTTGAAGGTACTCCCTTATTGCCGCAGTCATACCTTCATGTTCTATAAAATTTGAAAGTATGCTAAACTTTTCTATAAATAATCTAAAAGGAAGCAGATTACCATTGTTATCCATTAGATCATTAATAAATATAATACCTTTGTCATACCATCTCTGATAAAATACACTTGATCTTCCGATCTTAATGTTATTGTTGTACTATAACGGCTGTGTTAGAAATTGTTTCCATGATAGTGGTTTAACATTTAATAGAGTATCCAGACTTGTGTATACATCCTTCCAAAAAGGATTGCATATATTTTGCAATTTATTTTTTACATAATCATTACCCAGAAATAACATCTCAGTCGTAAATGGATACATATGTTTATGGATTTTTATACATTTTTTATCTCCAACAAGGAATCTTCTAATCCATGTTAGTTTCAATGAATATATGAATTGTTTAATATTAATGATTCTTAATCCCCCATGTTCATAATCTTGGGTTACAACAGTTCTCTTTATTTTGTCAGGGTGATTATTCCATAGGAAATTAAAACACATATCTTGTAGTATTTTAATCTGACTGTCAGATGGATTTGGTAAAGGTGAAAATAAATGGTTTAATTTTGATAAAGCTACGCTCTTTATGACAGTAATTTTTCCAATCGGTGTGAGTATTCTTTTTGACCAAGATAGTAGTAATGATTTAATTTCTTTTATTTTTCTATCGTAATTTAATGCGACTAGACTATGTAGGTTCGTTGACATTATGATGCCAAGGATCACAAAGTCTCCTTGATACCAATTTAAATTTACATTTTTACAAAGATTAGCCTTTGAGCCTTTATTTTTCCAAACCAAATAATTCTAGTTTTATCAACATCGACATTAAGACCTGATATTTCTGCATATAATTTTAAAACAATTAGGGCATATTTAAGTGATTTTTCAGTGCCATCTAATACCAAGGAGGTATCATCGGCATATTGAGAAATTACATATTCAGTGTCCCCTACTTTGACTCCTGTGATGTCTTTATTTGTCCTAACCAGTATAGCTAATATTTCAACACATAAGATAAAAATATATGGTGAGAGCGGGTCTCCCTGTCGGCAGCCTCGGTGAATAGAAAACCATTCTGATAAGTGACCATTAACGGAAATGCAGGATTTTATATCAGTGTAGAAAAACTTTATCCACTTCCTTATTCCTTCTCCAAATTGAAAAAAACATAATACCTGATCAATAAAAGACCATGAAAGTGTATCAAAAGCCTTTTCAAAATCTACAATAAGAAGTAGTCCAGGTATATCATTTTTTTCAGTATAATAAAACAAATCGTAAATAGAACGTATATTTTCACCTATATATCGCCCTGCCAAAAAACTAGTCTGATCATCGTTTATAAGTAGAGGTAAAACTTTTTTTAAACGCTGCGCGATGCATGCTGACGCTAATTTATATGAGCAATTTAATAAAGAAATTGGTCTCCAATTTTTTAAGTATTGTTTATCTTTGTTTGTTTTTGGAATGCATGTTATAATTCCTTCTTTTTGCGTGATTGAAAGTTCTCCTTTTAATAAACAATGGTTAATGGATCTCAAGAGGAAAATTCCTATATCTTTCCAGAAAAAATTGTAAAACTCCATGGTATAACCACTAGAGCCTGGGCTCTTGAGATTTTGTGCGTTTTTTAAACAAAATAATAATTATGATAATTCTATTGGGCCTTCTAGTGTATTTTGTTGCTCTCTAGTAAGTTTTGGTATATAACTATCTTTAAGCAGTTCATTTAAATTTACATGTTTTACTGGTCTATGTGTATACAATGATTGATACAAATTCCTAGTTTCTTTAAAAATAGCATGTTGATCTTTTAGGACTTTGCCTTCAGTAGAAATGAGAGAGAGTATACATTTACTTATAAAATTCCTATTTTCTAAGTTGCAAAAATATTTTGTGATTTTCTCCCCTTCATCTAACCATTTTGCTTTCGATCTTATTTTTATTCCATCTATTTTTTTTTGTCTAAGTTCAAACAGACTTTTTCTTTTACTTTCTAAAATAATTAAATCAATATCTAATTGCGCTTCTAACATCTCTATTTCTTTTAATAGATTTGCTTCTGTTTTATCTTCTTGTTTTTTAATAAAACATGAATATGATATTGTTTTCCCACGAATCTCCATTAATAAAGTTTCAAAAAAAAGTTTATCATCAATATCTAACAACAAATCTTTACAAGGAATGTCTTTGATTTGTAGATTTATGTTTTGATTTTGTGTTCCATATTGAAGTTTTGTATTTTCAATTACTGTTTTAATTTCATCTACATATGTTTTGTCTTTCAGAAGGGAGTTATTGAATTTCCAGTATGATCTTCCTCTTTCAAATTTTCCAAAAGTGAAAGATATAGTTATTATTGAATGGTCTGTTCTGTACCCGGGTAAAATTGTGCTGTCGTCGATGTCAGTAAATAAATGTTCGGATATTAATTGTTAGAATAGTTCAAATTAAATTGTTTTTTTTACATATTATTGATTTTTGATACATTGCAAAACATAATCTATTTAAACAATGTGTAGAATAATGAAGGAAATAGAATTCTCAATTTGTTATTTAAATATCTAACATACCGTATGCGTTCTCACTACATAACACAATGCCAACGTTTAGGTATTAACTACGCAATCAACACATTTTAACATGATCTACTTCACGTGTATTTCAGCGAAAATTGTCATCGCACGCCTTAACTTCACGAAAGCAAAATGGATGTTTCACCAACCCTGTTTTATCCAAAGTTGGTTGAAACTGTTCTTGTTTGAGACAGAAAGTTTAAGTAATCGATATTTTTCGACGTACAACTAAAGACGTTTTACACTATAAAGTGCAGGACAAGGAAACCGGACTAATATCCACCGTGTTCTGGCATATTTTAGGTCCATTGGATTGAAAACGGCGATATGTACAAACATTGAGGCTGTCTGGGTTGATTAAGACGCCCTACATTCCCGAAGATGAGAATATTCCGCTCAACACAAGCTGGGACGATGAGGAGTTGGTCAACTTTCTCTCCCAGAGTGCGGACCCAACTAGGTCAACCCAGTAAGGCCAGTTGAAGTTTCAGAAAGCCCGTCTGAAAAGGACCTTAAGCCTAACGATCATGAGAAAATCAGAACATCTCAAAATGAAAATAATAAACCAATAGCCTAATAAAGTATAATTTATTTATTTAATTTGTAGGACTATATATACAATTGTCAACATAACAAATTCAAGGAAATGTATAATATAAGCCAATTAAATTTACTAAAGCAATGATGCTAGTAAAACTGGAGTTAAAAAATATCAGGACGTAAAAGCAGTTGTTTCTATGTCTAAAGAAATATAAAAAGATCGGACAGGGAAAGTAGCATTCAAGGAGGACAGTCAACCACAAAACACAGAAACAAACACGCAAACAGACAAACAAGAAGGCAAAAGCAATAATAAATGCAAAGGACATTACAAACACAAAAGGGTTGAAAATAGGGCTACCGCCTTGGAACGGTCAGTGGCAAAGTAGGCCACTGGGGGTTTAAACCGGTTCTAGGGTGCACCAAACCTCACACTTACCCTACTTCATTCCATTAAAACAGGACAGTGTAAATAAAGAAATCCCCGCCATGATCTAATCTCTAACCAACAAGGCAGCATCAATAGGCAATATAAGTAAAGTGTTGTTTGTTGCATAAACAATCACAAACATTTTACTACTGGTTTTACTACTGTACTTAAAACCTGGATTATGTTTAGGCCACTTTTAAATAATTGCCAGATTCTCATCATAATTTTGTAAAACGTTCGCAAGGTTACATTTTTCTTTATTTTTTTTCTTTATTTTTTTGTTTTATCTGAAATTGCAGTCATTTCATGAAAATTGTCATCAAACTGCCAATACCACTTGTTTGGGATGTCTAAAAGATTCAGGCAGACAGGGGATGAAAACCTAGCAATTTTTTATTGCAGCATTTATTAAAATTTAAAATTATGGTAAAAAAGAAATATTTTTTCAATTGGCAAACATCCCATGTTATATTTTATATTACCACAATCAAGGTTATTTTAGAAAATTAGGGAAATTAACAAGGTATCACCATGTTGAACGCTAGTGAAGATTTATTGGTTCAAGGACGGTTATATTGGCCCTTGGCCATAAGCCAATATGTCTGTCCGAGGACCGATAAGTCGTACAATATGAAAATAATATTATTGACATTAACTTCTACTAGTAGGTTTTAATTTAAACAAGCAAATTTGATGAATTGATATCCCCCGCCGAATGGTGTATAATCCTCGAGTGGAAGAAATGTGTTCGGATTTATTTTAATTAGTATAAATCATGACCTGGAGCCTTCATAAATTCGAATATCTACTAGATAGTATTTGTGAAATTCTTCCCCATAGTAGATTTGAAAAAATATGTACCATTTTAAGGCACTGACTTTTATAGTGTGACAACTTTTTCAACATGTGACCACTGAGGTGAGGGCAACATTTGATCCCAGGGTCACTATTCAAACAAACTTGGTAGAGGACCATAAGCTGAGTGTAAACAGAAAATATTAAACCTTTGACTCTTTTAGTTTCAGAGTAGAAGATTTTTAAAATTTTCCCTTTATATAAGTCTATGTAAAACTGTGACTCCTGGGGCGGGGCCAAATTTGACCCCAGGGTCACCATTTGTACAACACTGGAGCTGATAATAAATAAAAAAAAATTAAACCTTTATCTCATGTAGTTTCAGAGAAGATTTTTAAGTTCTTCCCTATAACTCTATGTAAAACTTATTCAACAAGGGGCCCTAAGCTTCCCATTAAAAAAAAGAACCCATGAACCAAGGCTTCTTATGAGAAAAATAATAATAATAATAAAAAATAAATAAAAAACATTCAAGAAAAATAATAATAACAATTTAAAATAACGTAAAACATCCAACAGGGGGCCCTAAGCCCTGAACCCATGAACCAAGGTTCCTTATGAGAAAAAAAATCAATTTTCTTCTTTTTTTTTTAAAAAATTGAACCCATGAACCAAGGTTTCTCATAAAAAAAGTATATAATTAAAAAAAAAAATAAAAAAAAATATGCCTTTTGTGAGATTTTAACCCATGACCTTTTATAACACTAACCCCTCTTTACTTCCTCCGAGACCTAGGTTTTCCTTTCGTAATTTAAAATCGGGAATTCAGGTATTTCATAATAAATTTGTTTTAGTTCCTGCCGATAAAGCAACTAATAATGTAATTATTGTTTGACGCCTACATTACGTCAATGTTTTATCTCTGGAATTCGGCGGCACCAATTTGTATACTCCAGTACATTCTACTGAGGAGGATGTTGTTTCCACACATATCACTCGGTGCACTACTTTCAAGGCTCGGGTAGACGAAAAGCAAAATTAATTGCCTAGTAAGTACTGGATTCCTAAATTACATAAAAATCCATATAAGGCCCGCTTTATTTCGAATTCTAATGCCTGCACTACAATAAACATCTCCAAACTTTGAACTTCTAGTCAGAAAAGGATATAACCCTTTGGTTTTACAGCGCACTGCATGTTTAGTGATTGACCCCTCTACAGACAGTCATTACGCTTCACTTTTCACTTGTGCGATGACTGGACTACCTCTTGGGACTTTATGATTGTACCTACTGAAACCCCAACTAAGGGAGGTGGGTGCATGAGCTTTCGTCCCTCGGTTTTTTTGGTCGTACCCTAGATTGGTTTTCTCTTTAGCTGCAACTACTATGGTTGTTCAGTACGATTCTGAGATGTTTATTATTTTGTATGTGTATCTTTAGTTTGTTTCTCTAGATGTGGACTTTATTGTTAGAGAATTCCTTTTGATGGGATGTAGTTGTGTTTACACTGTCTTGTCTATTTGGGCGCTGAAGACAGAATAATAGCGAGGATTGTGCGCATATAAAATCGATTCAAGCTAACCAGTAGGCCTTATTGCCTACTGACCGTTCCAAGTCGGTAACCCTGTCTTCACCACCCTTTCTGTTGTTTTTTGTCTCTTTCATTGTGGTTTCGAGTCCTTGTTTGCAGTACAGTGCGGACTTACGATGCCATTGCGTTCGGACGCTGTGGTTTCTATAGGACCCTATATATCGTTTTACTGCCGTTAAAGATCACGTTAAACGAGATTATGATACAAGTTATGAAAACACTGGGATTTATTTGTTTTGGTCTGTAAAAAATTCAGGAGACGTTCTTGATAAAATGTTCAATAAACGTCATGTTTCCTCTATAAGCACTTATGATTTTTCTACACTATATACAACTTTACCATATCATCTCTTATTCAAAACACATTCGCAAGAGAAAATACTACATTGTTGGCCTGTAATAATATTAAAGCGTTTTTTAACGGCAATTTAGACAATTATACTAATGTGGAGTTGCTATGAAGTTTGCGAAGCACTCATCTTTCTATTAGATAATATTTTCGTCAGGTATGGAACCACCGTTTATAGACAAATTGTTGGTATCCCTATGGGTACGGACTGTGCACCACTTGTCGCAGATTTGTTGTTATTTTGCTATGAAAGAGATTTCATGTTGAGTCTTTCACCAGATACCCAGGAAGATGTTATTGAAGCCTTTAATGACACCTCTCGGTATCTGGATGACATATTGAACATTGACAACCCTTTCTTTCCAACCATGGTTAATAATATTTATCCTAAACAAAGCTAATATATCTGATAATAACGCTTCTTTGCTTGATTTAGATCTCTCGATTGCAAATGGTGAAATAATTAGCAAAATCGATGACAAGAGAGATGATTTAATTTTGACATTGTTAATTATCCCCTCTTGGATGGGGATGTTACCCGAGCAACTTCTTCTTGGGTGTATGTGTCTCAACTTGTTCGTTTTTCAAGAGCTTGTCTATGATCTTTCTTGTCGTGCCCTTAATGGTTTATTCTCCTGTTAATCTGGCTTCTGTTAAGTCATTGAGTACCTTCATTGTGGCTTTCTAGGTTATTGTTTTTTTGTATTATATTTACACGAGCATATTTGTGTTTTACTTATATTGCCTAATGATGCTGCCTTGTTGGTTAGAGATTAGATCATGGCGGGGATTTCTTTATTTACACTGTCCTGTTTTAATGGGGTGACAGTAGGGTAAGAACTGCATTTGTTATTACTTTTGCCTTCTCGTTTGTCTGTTTGCGTGTTTGTTTTTGTGTTTTGTGGCTGACTGTCCTCCTTGAATGCTACTTTCCCTGTCCGATCTTTTTATAGTTCTTTCCCTGTCCAATATTGGTATCTTTCTGAATAATTCAACGGGGACTTTTATTAATTTAAGGGCAATAACTCCGAAGTTACTAGGACGATTCCAAAAGAAATTTGCCGCGTCAAATCCCACTATTGGGATAAACATTATAATCAATTTAATGAAAATCAAACAAGCGGTTAGCAAGATATGGCTGTGGACGGACAGAATTAAGCAATTTTTTTCAATTGAAGTGCAATAATTCCGGCGTTACCAGGACGATTCCGAACTAAATTTGCCGCGTCACATGCCACTATTGGGATAAACATTATAGTCAAGTTTAATGAAAATCAAACAAGCGGTTATCAAGATATGGCTGTGGACGGACAGAAGCAATTCTTAGCAACTAAAGGGCCATAACTCTGGCGTCACTGGGGCGATTCCGGAAAAAATAGCCGCGTGTCATCCCACTATCAGTAGTAAACATTATTACCAAGTGTAATGAAAATCCAACTTGAAGATATGGCTCCGGACGGACGGACGGACGGACGGAAGGATGGACGGACAATGCCACATTAATATCCCTCCGCCTTCGGCGGACGATGATCAACTCATTTTAACACGATTTTCACTCCTTTTTAGGTTGATAAGCGAGAGTGAACGACTTCATTTAAAGCTTGTATTGGCGAGCTTGTTCATACGGGTCGATTGTTTTCATATTGGCCGATTTTCGGTTCGTATTTGCCGAGTTTGTGTCGCATTACCTCTAGAGTTTCAAGTAAAACGTTTGAATCATTTAAACGCGGCTAATATAGGTTATAAAATAACGTGTTTCAGTAAACCTCTTGGAAAGGTCCTATTTTATCTGCAATGGATATCTATAAATTTACCACCATTGGAGAAATATATGTAAGGTAGAACCATTTATCTTTTGATAAGTTTAATTTGAACTAACTTTGAAATTTGGTGTTTTACTACGCATACATGTAAATATCGAGATTATTTAACTGCTTGAATGGATTATAGAGAAATCCTTCAAGCCAAGGTAGGTGTGTGGTTATTTTCACGAAAAGGCGGATGCAAGCGAGTAAAAAAAACACACCCTACCACAGAGTGTTGTATTTTCTTTTAATCGAACCCAGCAGTAAAAAATCTATTGAATTTAAACCAAAATGCTTACTTTATTGAGAAAATGATGTTGACAACTTCGACTGACAACTTTGACGTTATGACTCAAAGTCACAGTCATGTTTGACTTTGTTGGTATACTACTTATAAAGGGACATACTGCAATCCTGTGCGATTATTATATCGATAAAAGACATTTAAAAGGATATCTTGATGAAACAAAATGAATCGTAAACAAAAACATCCCAAAATTCTATGTAGATAATCAGACTCTTACCTATTTTATTAGCCGTATCATGATTATCTTTCACTCTTTAACCCAAGTTATAAATGTAAGGAAGCAAGATTGTGGGTGTCTCCGTTTAACAAAATGAAATTAATAAAAAATAAATCCTAATGTTTACTCAAATAGTGGGATGTAAAAATATAGTGTTGTTTTTTCTTTATACAAAATTCAAGTGTGAAAATTATACCATAATCTTATTGTCCAGAATGGCTTTTTGCAAGAAAACAGAACACGGATTTTGAAAATCTGCCCGACGATCAGATAAATGTTTTTTTGCGGGGGTTTCATGTGGAGGCTCGAACAGCCAAACGTGAGCCATATTCGCGAAGTGCACTACTAGGAATTAGAGCTGGCTTAAACAGACATTTAAGATTGCCATAAACGAGCGTGGTATAGACCTTTCGGCCGCTTCCAAAAGTCCATTATCATACTCTTTTTTGAGTAAAAATGACAGTTTTCAAACCAGCAAGTGCTAAGAGGTCTACTCAAGATTAACAAGCGAGCTGGCCTTGATAAACCAGTCCACAAAGAGGCAATTGATGGATCAGATATGTATACATCGGGAGTCTTAGGAAATGACAATACTTTAGCATTACCAAGAAAGGTGTGGTTTGAGTTGACTTTACATTTTGATCGCCGGGAGGGGTTTAGGCATTTGAAGAAATATTTGTTACATTGAAAGTTCATGCACAGAGTTGCAAATATATTTGTAAAACATTCAACGAAATATACAAACACATCATGGTGTTGACTCGCGTGAATCGAACAAATATAACAGAATGTATGAAACAAAGGAGGACACAATAAACTGTCCTGTATTACGTTTCAGAAATTATGTGTCTAAGTTAAATCCAGAATGAGACTGTTCCAAAGGCCTTTGACCAAAGTAGTAGATGATGATAGTCTCTTTTGGTACTATAAAGTGCCATTATGCCACAACAAACTGTCCGAATGATGAGCGACATATCAATATATGCAAAGTTCAGCATCCGTTACACAAACCATTGTGTCCGTGCTACATGCTGCATAGTTCTTGGAAATGAAGGTATGACCGCAGCGAACATAATGTCTGTTTCTGGGCACCGGAATAATACATCATTGCAATCATACATTGCTGGCCCATCTGTGGATCAGAGGAGAGTGATGAGCAACATCAATCTACAGTGCGTCAGCTCAGCGTCTGCATCTGTCTCAAGCACCGTTTAATTCAGCAGATACATGTTTGCCTCATGATCCAGTGGCAACCTGGAATTGAAATAACAGAACAGCAAACTTACAATCATTGCCATCAACTCAACTAGGACTTACGGGACTGTTTCAACTGCAAGGAACTAATATGTCAAACCCAAACTTACTGTCAACATCAACTCGTATAGTAGCCACTAGATATAGGATAACAGAAAAACTTGCTCAGCCTACACAAACCCCTACCCAGTCCCACCACCCCTATTAGTAAAGTTGTTAGCATTATCCATAACTTAATTCCACCTAGTTTGGCCATAAATGGATCAATTTATTATACAAACAGATTAAAACATATAACGGCTCTTGGTACGTAAGAATGTTAAGAATGTATTCGGTCCATATTCAAGATTATGGACTGCCCAGGTTTATGCACTGCCCTTGCTTATGAACCGAATCACCATAGTTCAATGTAATTGTACACTATTTGTTGCATTATTATTAAATCTTACAAAATCTTCATTATTTGTTACATTATTATTAAATCTGACTAAATTTGCAACAAAATTATATATTAAAAAAAAGTATGAAAGGGGGTCTTTGCAAACTGCTGGTATGTAAATTTGACTCATTAATTTAAATACAATTTGCAATGGATATGCATGTTTACATATGAAGCAGATCTAGAGGTCTTGATAATAATTACTGTTTGCAACGCATTGTTTTAAATCTAGGTAAAATGCAGAAGCTATGTTATATTGCATAACTTCCATCTAATTAGGAAATAAAATATTTCCGGCGGATTTATATTGTCCCAGATATAAACCTGGTACCCTCGATACCATTAGGGCCGTAGGTTTCGATTATCTTCAAGTCCCAACCACCAGATATTTGTCTCGTATACCCACTAGAATGTTTTATTGCTTATCTAACAGAGCCCATTGTGAATTATTTAGCTACAAATGGACCGATCTACTTGTAAATACTGGTAATTTAAAGGGAAATAGTTGTTTGTATATCAATAATTGTATGTAATAATATTACAAATTTTATATATTGTTTTTTAGTAATTGTATTTATTTTGATTGGGTTTCTGTGCTGCCCAAATTTTAACCACAAGCTAATACTATCACCCATTTATTGGCAACGCATTAGCTAAAGCAATTTTTAAACATTAATTGCTGCAATGTTTACTGTTACAACTGTCGTAAATGTAAAAATTTCAATACGGAGTCGCATATCTTTCAATAATTTATTATTTCTTGATTGTAAAGTGACAAACGGCAATCTTTTATATTTTAAGGCAGCTGGAAATTAAAAATGTATTTGCTATCACTTGATAATACACCTAACTGGTTGCCCTAGGTCACTGTATGGTAACTGTGTACGTCACTTTTCCGCGTACTTTCCAAGATGGCGGCACGTGAAAACACGGACAGGTTAGTGGTTTATATTTTGAAGCATATCTTCACTAATTTCGAATGACAGATAGTGATACTGTTATTTACGGGTAGCCATTCGATAAGCTTCCCTCGGCTGTATAGCTTTAGACCAGGCATTATGTATTTAACCTACCATCGATGATCAAAACGGGAAAAAATACAAAGTAAACAAACCTATCGCGACATCGCACATATTTTTGTATTTTATACAAGGGTATCAAGAAATAACGGACAAAACACCGTTTCAAGATGATATTTAATGACTAATTAAAAGGTTGGAACATACTAATTATTGTTAAATCGCCTAGAAAATAGTGGAAAAGATGTTTAAAAAAGTTGGTAGTGTACGCAGCGTATCAACACTTGAAACGACTGGTGTACACAGCGTAGCAATATTTAAATATCAGGCTTTCAATGAAAGTAGTGTACGCCGCGTATATTCAGCGGAATAAGTGTACACAGCGTATCTATTCTGATAGACGTTAAAACGATAATAACCTGCACTTTAATGAAGTACAGTGGTATGAAAATTAGTGATATGAAGCCATTTCTGCTAGTACTTGTGTGACATAGTACTTTGGTATGGCATAATACACAGGTGTAGTATAAGCTTTCCCTGGAAATGGGCATTTGCATTCAACTCCAAAAATAGCTCATTTTCAGGAATATTTCGAACACTGCCGTCCGGACTTACTACAACAGGGACATCATCTGTTCCTATATGAGACTTATAACAACCTTCTTCCACATATACCAACCCGGGTGCATACACTGGTAGGACCTTGCTAACTAACGTGCTAATGGCGTTTAATTCATTTTAATTCATTATCTGAACCATATTTCATTCGTTCCAGTGCTTCAGCTGAATGTGATTCACCCTGCTTGTCGAAAATGTCGAAGTGGGCTTGTTGCTGTTTCAAAGACCCTAATCTGATTGCGTTGTTAATGGTACTACCTGTCACGTTTGCTGATTTTCAAATGTCATGCCATTTATCACTATCCTGCTTTATGTGACGAAAATTCTCATTGTCTAAGTTAGCATCAACTTTTTCACTTAGATGAATATAATTAGCCTGTGATTCAAGCAGAACTGTTTTGTCTCGCATGTACAAATGTGCCACACCGTGGGTGTGTGCAACAGCAGAACCTATTTCATCAACGGACTTTAAGGGTGCCCTCTGGTGAATATCAGAACAGATAGAATTTTTTATTTCCCTGTTTTTTATGAAGACTAACATATTACTAGTTAGTTTCTGGAAAAATAATGATGGGTCGGTGATTTAACTTTTTCGCAAAATTAATCTTTAGTAATACACTCTCACAGTGCGGTTTTAAATTCTGAATCAGCTGCAAATTGTGTATGGCAACTTACATGTGTGTAGTGTGGTTTGCAGAACAGGTATCGATTTTCCGTCTTTTTTAATGTAATAGATCATACTTTAGGACGAAAAATTAAGGGTTGGGGTATTTTTATCACCATCTGAAAAATTAGTAAATCCCTTGTCATTACCCCACCCAGTTTACTATAAATTGCATTCTTAAATTTGTGATCCATAAATTTTTCATGATAAAGGAACAGATAACTTTTTGAGATATTTTGTCTACAATATATACAAGACCTGAGTATCAGAATGACAAAATAAAAATTGGGGGTCGGTGTGCATATAAGAAAGATATTCAATAAAAACTGAGAAAAAAATGTGCTTTTTTAGATTTCGACGAGCTCTGACATATAACGGCATAGGTCTGTAACAAATAATAGGAAAATACTTTTTATTCCTGTCTATGTATATGCTAACACATGTCTTTGTAATAAAGTTTAAATTTAGTGAATATCTTAAATGGTTTTTGATAAATACCATCTTTTGTACCCCTACCCCCCATTTTGGCTTATGTTAAAAATTGTCAATTTTGGGCACAACATGTGAGGTCAAAAAAAAAATCTAATTTTTTTATATTTTTTTTGCACTAAAATATCCCTATTGGGCATAAGTTTGTTACTGTATAATTATTTTTTCCAGTTTTATTATAATTTTTGAAATATAGCAAATGTAAATTTCCGGAAGTGCAAAAATCCAAAACCTCAGCAGAGGGCACCCTTAACAAATCTCTTATTGTAACGGATACATCATACACGTCAGTCTCTAGTGAACTGATGACATATAGAAACTTTGATTTTCGCCGATCAGGACCACCGATTTTCTTGAGTTTCTCTAATACGATTGTTTTGTTCACCTTTGTTTTCCTAAGTTCTCGAAGCCTACGACTGATCAGCAGCATAACCTTTTGTAACATGGTGACAATTTCAGCTTTATCCGCCTCAGGGAAATCTTCCACTTTTGTCTTGTGGCGTAATTCTAAATCAGTTAATTATCCGAAACTTTATTCAAGACGGAAAGCTCATCATCAGGCCGTTCTCGCCTTTCCGAAAGTGTTGGAGGTTGTTCGAATCCTAACAAATCCACATCCACACCTTTCACACTCCGACCAGCATTGCTCTTCTTGCCATCTACACATAGTTTATAGTGAGCACAGCTAGCGAGAAGTGCCGAAGGCACTTCGAGCACAAGCGAACTTTACGGTAACGGGAAAGAAAGTCAAACTGTTCTAACGCAGACACCGGTAACAATTTTAGGAGTTTTAGTTTCGAAATTCTGATTTGTTTCTTTAAAACAGTTTTCTATGCAACGTTTCCGTTTTGACTGGTTATAATAGAGTTTCCGAAATAATTTGAAAAGCTCTCTGACTCCTTGACAAAGTCCTATAGAATATGTGCAGCAGAATATGTAAAGGGTTAAAATGCGAAACTGAGGCTTTGTAGAGAAGCTGTCATTTTCGTTGTAAAATTCAAAAATGTCAGTAACTGCAAGAATATACTGAACATGTCAACAACTGCATAGCGCACAATGTTAAAACAACACCAGGGGCATATGTGAGTGAATAAACTGGTATACATTTTATTTTTAAACACTCGATATGAACATTAAATCGTCTTGGCCGGAAACTATCAAGAATATGCAAATTAGCGCGTGTTAAAATCAGTGACGTAACAGTAGTAAATATTGACATTATTTGCAGACGACTAGTGACAACTCGGGTAATTTCTGGAAGACTCGGATTGCTTTCACTTTGTACTAACACTTTTGTGAGTTTATGTTGAGCACGATTAAATGATTAATTATTTATGGATAAACCACCCTCGCCGCGCACGGAAAGCGTTTCTTCAGACTACATCCTAGAAAAATCTATAAAATCTACCCCCTCCCCGATTCTCCACCCCTCATCACCCCAACAAACCTACTTGATGTACTACGGTGTGCCATTGTGGTACATTACACTGTACACAATCATAAGTCCAGATTATATTGTGCCCATACAGGTGGGTGTCCTATCGTTTAAAATATGGCGGATGATCTGGTTCTCATTTATTTGACTCAGATAGTGATTTTTAATCATAACTGTGGTATGGTAAAAATTACGTCATTATAGAATTTAAAAACCGGAATTGTTTGTATTTGTTTTATGACACCAGTGGTACGATTCACGGGAACACAACATACCAGAACAGAGATGAAACACCAGGATGGACTGGAACTGCTTTTTCAGTGAAATTTACACTACAGAAGGGCTGCATCACACTGAACGTCTTCAAGAAAAGAGTCATCTATCCTTTGTTTATATTTAAATGGTTGTCTGTGACTGATAGTTGCATTATTCTGTCAGGCATTTACAACCAGCATTTCATGATGACACCAGCATCTTTTAGGAGTGATCCATTGAGTCACACACAGATAAAATCATTGGATTGGATTTCGTCAAACCCATGCACTGATCTGAATGCAACTTGCCATCTGGTACAGACGGTTCTTATTCAAGGTAAGATCAGGACAGATAGACTGTGGTGTTAAAATTAAAACAATTATCCCCATCTCTTATCTATTTGTGAATCATATTTAGTGTTATCGGCTAAATACACAGGTCACAGTTTGCATATAATTAGTAATAAATAATAACATAGAAAATATCAACATTTCTGGCAAAAATGAAAAAACTGTAAAAAAGCAATTGGAACAATGTATGCATAGTTAACAATCTTTCAGTTTAGTTATATCACGACAGTGTCTACTTGAAGCAGTGAGGCAAATGCTCAGTTTGGCAGTTTAGTTTCTTTCAAGCTAGTCTAAAACGTTTTAATCTCATTATTATCAAAAACCCTCTTGAATATATTTTTGCCTGTTTTAATCAGTCCCCGCTCAGTATGAACAATATGGTAAATGCAATTTGTCCCTTTCAAATTGTACATTGCATTTAATGATTTATCCATTATTATTATTATTATTATTATTGAGCCCCGCCAGGAGGGGGAAAGGGGTACATCTTCCTTTTTTCCCTGAAAATATAAGTCAGTAAAAGTATTTTTAATGTTTAAAAGATTTGCTAATATTTCTCAAAATTCAATCTGGCCTATACAGTAATTATAGATGCAACACTGTCATCATAAAAATATTGTTTGAAATGTTAACTTTTGCGATTTTATTTTTTAATTATTAAAACGAGATGTTAGAATTTTATTTCCTGTAAATTCATGTTCCATTGTTCCATAAAAATATGTGTCAATGTTCTCTTTTCCCCTGAAAATAACAGCCATCGTTCCCTTGTTCACCAAATATAAATGGCCATTTTCCCCCAAATCCCCTGAGAGGACCTCATGATTGAGTTGCTTTCAATTTTTCAAGTTGCATCTTCCTTTTTTCCCTGAAAATATGAGTCAGTGTTCCCTTGATCCCCACAACTATTTTGCTTTGTTTCCCAAAATTATTTTTCCTATGTTCCCTTGTTCTCTAAAAGTATTTTAATGTTTAAAACATTTGCTAATATTTCCCAAAATTCAATCTGGCCTATACAGTAATTATAGATGCAACACTGTCATCATAAAAATATTGTTTGAAATGTTAACTTTTGCGATTTTATTTTTTAATTATTAAAACGAGATGTTAGAATTTTATTTCCTGTAAATTCATGTTCCATTGTTCCATAAAAATATGTGTCAATGTTCTCTTTTCCCCTGAAAATAACAGCCATCGTTCCCTTGTTCACCAAATATAAATGGCCATTTTCCCCCAAATCCCCTGAGAGGACCTCATGATTGAGTTGCTTTCAATTTTTCAAGTTATTTGCATTGTTCTTTCATTGATTTTTATCTGTTTAAAATTTACTTTCACATTTTCTGTGCTCACCTCAAGGTTTTACCTTAGTTCATATTATGTTTTCTTGTCACTATTTGTCTGTCCAGCAAGTCTTTCAATAAGTTCATATAAATTACCAGGCTTGACATTTTCACGATCCATGGACTTATTTAAAACCTTAAATGGAACAGCAAAACTTATCTGTGCATTTTCAGGATTTACACTTTCATTCGGATTTTGTAATTTGTCACCACAGTCTTTTGGTCCACTCATAAAATTAAGGAATTTGCCGTGGAAAATACAATATTCAATTCGCCAAAAAATGTTCACCACAGGGCTGAAACGCATTCCTGTTGATGATTTCAAACTCTAGAACTTACACACTTCCATGAACAAATGGAAAGCGAAGTTGTCAAGTGGAAACTTCTTTTCTGCGACTAGTCGATGAAAGTTTACCCAGTTGTTCAACTGTCCAGCTTCACGCAGAGTTCTTACAACATCGGGAAGTTCTTGTTTATTTACTAAACAGGTCAAGGTTACAGCTGTTTTCATTGACTGTTTTCATTGCTCACAAAGTGTAAGCATAGAGTCGAAATTTCGAAGATGTTCATCGGTGATCCAGTAAAACTTATTAATACGCTTCTTATACATACAACCACAAAATCGAACAGAAATGGGCAGTTTTCACCTACGTATAATGCCCGTTTTTATCAAAAAAAGGAGAGATCACTTTATGTTATAGTAACTACACCTCGGAGGCTTACATGTAATTAGTGGTGGTAAACATGTAGACGTTCGCACCTTTTTTGAGAGAGGTCTCTTTGATGGAGTATCGTGTAAGGACAAATTGGCTATTCCAAAATCACTTTTGTTTTCGCTGTCACTAACGTGCAGAGATATTTGTCCATTTGAAATAATTGTTTTATACATTTTGTTCGTTTGGTGTAATATAGATGGTATGACTTGGACGTTTAAAGTCCTAAAGCCATAGCTGCCCGTTACACTGTCCAGTTCCTGTTTTCTCAGTTTAAGAACACTATCGGCGTGAACAATCGTGCTATGGTCCATGCATTCATTAACGTCACCCTCGAAGTTACAATAGTAGCATTTGAACATCACCCTGAAGCGAGATACAAAAAGAATGTGTAGTTATAAATTTGTATACGCATTGTTATAAGAAATGCAAGAGATACAGACCTGTAAACACAGCTTACACGCAAAATTTGATGAAATGAGACCCATTTTAAGGGCTGTCAGATTTTGGCTTCCATGGCAGCCCAGTGGTTATAAAAATCAAAAGTACTTAAGCAGCATTAAAGACAATGCTACAAGGAAGCTCATGGCCAAATTTGGTTGTGCTAGGATAAGAAATGTAAGAGATATAGACTTGCAGACACAGCTTACACGTAGACCTTGATGTGGGACGCCGACGCCGACGCAGAAGCCGACGCCGGAGTGATATATTATATAAGCTTATATTACGAATAATGATGTTGATATACTGGACCGCAGAGTGACATGACAAACGAACAACGGACTTGGTTGTTATGTTCTGTATATCGACTGATTGCTGCTGTGTAATTTTCATACCACTGTACGTCATTAAGGTGCAGGTTATTATCGTGTTAACGTCTATCAGAATAGATACGCTGTGTACACTTATTCCGCTGAATATACGCGGCGTACACTACTTTCATTGAAAGCCTGATATTTATATATTGATACGCTGTGTACACCAGTCGTTTCAAGTGTTGATACGCTGCGTACACTACCAACTTTTTAAAACATCTTTTCCACTATTTTCTAGGCGATTTAACACTAATTAGTATGTTCCAACCTTTTAATTATTCATTAAATGTCATATTGAAACGGTGTTTTGTCCGATATTTCTTGATACCCTTGTATAAAATACAAAAATATGTGCGATGTCTCGATAGGTTTGTTTACTTTGTATTTTTTCCCGTTTTGATCATCGATAGTAGGTTAAATACATAATGTCTGGACTAAAGATATACAGCCGAGGGAAGCTTATCGTAATGGCTACCCGTAAATGTCAGTATCACTATCTGTCAGTCGAAATTAGTGAAGATATGCTTCACAATATAAACCACTCACCTGTCCGTGTTTTCACGTTTCGCAATCTTGGAAAATACGCGGAAAAGTGACGTACACAGTTACCATACAGTGTAGGTAGGCCTGTGTAAAATGTAAAAAATATAATTATTTTGTCGGTTTACATTATCCCAGATAAATATATTTTTGTCAAAACTTAACTATCATTGAAACAAATTAATACATTTGGATCAATGTTGTTTCAAGGGCTGGCGTGGCGCGGTGGGGAGCACGATGAAACCGGAGGCCCCGGGTTCAATCCTCTGTGGTGTCACTGAGTTTCGTCGGTATTTCCGTGGGCAAGACACTTTCCCTTAGCCTCCTGCGTCGGATGGGGACGTAAACTGGACGGTCCAGTGTATCGGTCAATCCTCCGAGCACGTTAAGGAACCATAGGAATCTATTCAATAATAAGAGTAGGGCAAGGTTCCCGGATTCCTATGTATCCTTCCCCTCTCTCTGGGGCGGCTCTAAATAACCTACAATGTGTTGATGAGCCGTTAAACAACATTCAATTCAATTCAACGTATTTTGTCAATACCAGAATCGAAACGTTATTGTCTGAGAGAAGTAGGTACATGTACTAGTAAAACATTCTTTGATTTAGCAAAACCGGATTTTAGTTTTGGTATTTTTTTTTTGCATTCGTTCAACACTCTTTTTTAAAAAACAACAACTAGGAATGGATGAACACCTGTTACATGTAGTTTAACGTTATTCAGATTTGTTTGAATGTTATGTCCCTAAAATCACTTGTCTGTTTGCAATTAAGTGTTTTCATTTCATGATGCGCATTATCTTAACTGTACATCAGACAAATTGTCATTTATTTTGCCAATGTCGCTCTTATATAATGTCTACAACTGTGGTGTTAAAACTGCTTCAAATAGATTGCACGTAAATGAAGTCCCGTGTTCTGCACCTTGTATATTTTCAGAGGATCCCTGTACTTAATGTAGACAACCTGAAAGAGAAATCAATGTGTGTTTGGTGAATATAGTACCATTTGTTTCAAAAGCTCAAGGAAAAGTAAACGGGACAATTATTATTACAACATTCAATTCAATTCAACGTATTTTGTCAATGCCAGAATCGAAACGTTATTGTCTAAGAGAAGTAGGTACATGTACTAGTAAAACATTCTTTGATTTAGCAAACCCGGATTTTAGTTTTGGTATTTTTTTTTTTGCATTCGTTCAACACTCTCTTTTTAAAAAACAACAACTAGGAATGGATGAACACCTGTTACATGTAGTTTAACGTTATTCAAATTTGTTTGAATGTTATGCCCCTAAAATCACTTGTCTGTTTGCAATTAAGTGTTTTCATTTCATGATGCGCATTATCTTAACTGTACATCAGACAAATTGTCATTTATTTTGCCAATGTCGCTCTTATATAATGTCTACAACTGTGGTGTTAAAACTGCTTCAAATAGATTGCACGTAAATGAAGTCCCGTGTTCTGCACCTTGTATATTTTCAGAGGATCCCTGTACTTAATGTAGACAACCTGAAAGAGAAAACAATGTGTGTTTGGTGAATATAGTACCATTTGTTTCAAAAGCTCAAGGAAAAGTAAACGGGACAATTATATGGAAAGCCCTAAGTATATAGTACAATAAGAAGTTAAGTTTTCCAAACCTTTTATGCATATGCACACAGAATACGCAGAATATGCAACTGAAACACACTATCTATATATGATGTCGTGTTCGTGTTTGGATTTACCAGAAATTGCATATAACTGTCATAATTCTTCCAGATTGCTCTCTAAATCAGTGTTGACAGTGTACATGTAAATTACATGTATACATTGTATAAAAAAGAAGAATATGTATCAGAGTCAGGCCGCAGAGCTGTAGATAAGCTGAGTTTCTTTTAGTATTTTACTCATATTTTTAACTAAACCCTATTACTCATCAACTCCACACAAAACTCATAACTTTTAAAACTCATGAGTATTTGCATGTATTGTCTTGTGGAATAGTTTATTCCGTAGTTTCTTTTTTTTTACTTCCTGATTTAATCAGAATAGTTGTTTGCTTTAAAATGTATCAATTTAGATCCATTTTGAACGCATGAACTCTTTAAAGTGTTTATTCTGAACGAGTTCTTTGTTACATATTTTTTTTGAATCTGATGAGTAAATACTCATTGCAGACAAAATTTATCTGCAGCTCTGAGTCAGTCCTAATTGTATTAGAAAATACAATATAGAAAATTATGTTCACAGGACACGTATTCTCTGTTTCCAATCACATAAAAAGTCAAAATGTTTGTAAGTACTTTAATATGTAGGAACATGTGGCAATTCGTTAGGTTTTCAAGCCCTCCACCCCCACCCACATGCACCAGCCCCTTTGTCGCCGTTTTGAGAATGGTACAGGTACCCATTCAAGTGCGAAAATGTGCGTGGTTTTACCTTAATTGTGAATTGTCTCATTTTATCTGATTTCTTTCCCTCAAATTCCAATAGATCCACTATTTGTCAGGTAAAATCTTTTAAAAGTTATCGATCATTAACGGTCACGTCGAACGATATAAACATTTAAAACATTCATACAAATCAGGGTCTCCCACAGGACATTTAAGAGCATATTCCCCCTATCCCTTAATTCTAAAATCTAATTTTCCCGTACTCCTTAATTGACCCCCTATCCTTTGATCTCTCTGCCCTATCCCTTAAAACACCAATAAACCTAACACATTATATCTGTCTATAAATAGCTTTTAATAAATTAACAGGCTATATTTCTTAAAACAGCTGAAATATTCTTCAAATTGTATTTAAACAAATCTTGATCCATAAACATATCGGTCACCCAGAGGGTAACATCCTCCCATACCCATCCTATGATATTCAAATGTGATTTCCCCTATCCCTTAAATTACTTCTGTGGAAGACCCGGCACAGTGTATTAACCCCCTGTGTTAGATTCGCTATTGGCCGTGATTTTTTTAAGCAACTCATCTTCACATTAAATTATAATAAATGGTCTTATTGTTTGGGGCGCTATAATTTCAGCCAAAGGTTAGTTTTACTTTTCAGACACAGTTTGATTACCGGTAGTGCCTAAATATGTTTTATACAGTGGTGAAATAGACATTTTAGTGGTAAATATCTTATTTTTAAAAATTGTTCGAGAAATAAAAAAATTCACACGCGAAAATTGCTTTCTATCTGGCATATTTTTAATTCATACAAACATTTTTTCCATCAATGTTTATTTCTTTTTAGAATTTCTATCAAACGATGGTTTAACTTGTTGGACAAGTCTATAGTTATCATGGTTATGGACGCTTCTTACAAAAAAATGGGTACGTTTCGTTTTTTGTCTAAAATGCGTTGGATGCTGCGTACTCTCGTCATTGGTAATTATGTACCCTGGCCATCAGATGATTTGTACCCTGTGCCCAGTTACGCGAATAGTATGTTTGCGTACGAAACGTTCAATGTATGGGCATGAACAGACCTGAGCAGGGGCGTAGCTGGCTTTTTTGAAGCTGCAGGCCCGCTTAATTTCTAAGCACTGTAGTGGGGTCTGTGCATCCTTCCCCAAAATTCGTAACGATAAACAAATAACCGTTTGTTGAAGAACTCGATTACAGCGTCTGTGAATACTCCTCCGGTTTTCTTTCATCGATCACGTTGCATTTTTATGCAAGAGTCGTCGCAGATAGATATTTCCCTATACCGTACCATGTATATAGTAAATGCATTGCTTAGGTCATATCGTAGTCGATCTGCTTTCAAACGTCTTTGACGTTTCGCCTATGCGATAAAAAAGGATCAGTGTTGTGACTATTTGTTATAATATGTACCTGATTGATTCGAATCGGAATGACGATGCTATGACCAAAATTACAAGCACAGCAAGGATTTAAGCGAGGTCTATAGTTGTTTTTTTAAAGAGTCTAAGACCTTTATATAATATAGAGAGTATATATTTTATTTTTATTTTTTTACATTGAAAACTAAGTAGAACAGTTTACAGTATGTCATTGAAAACATATTTAAGGGTGGTAGTAGAGAAACAGACGGGACCTGGGATAGTAGAGAGTGGGTGGGGTAGTAGAGGGCGGGTAGGGTGTGGGCGAGGAGGGGTACGCGCCGTCTGCCTGTGCTTATATATTGATAATCCTCTTTGTATTTTGTAGAAACGCGCGCATAGAATCCGTGCGCGTTTTTCCCACGTTTTACAATTCGGCTTTTCATGAGAGTGTTATTCGGGAGGGCCAAGTAGACTGGTACCCGGTACGCAGTATAGTCTACTGCACACTCATGATTGCAGGGTTAATGAATTATATGCTAGTATGCTAATTATTCAACATTGTGTTTACATATTTATTTTTTAATTACATTTGTCCCTTGTTGAAATAAATGATGTTTTGTTTATAGTGTATCACTGTTGTGGGTAGTTGTATTTTGTCAGTTATCAGTATACTGGCCATTTGGCCAAGTTAGCAGTTTAAGAATAAGGGAACCGAGCAAGTCAATCTAAGCGATCAGTAATGTCGGGTTTTACTCGATGACTTGCATAATTAGCTAACATCCTGATAACTGGAACTGTAAGAGAAGTGACACGATTCCTGGCGTGTTCTCGATGATATATGGCTAGCGACACTTTTATGGTATCAGAAGTGATATTTCGTTAATCTTAACTTCCAATTTCTTCTATTTCGTTTCGATAAGAACTAGATTAAGCTCAATATCAAACGAATTGCATATTTGCTTGTAATTTGACCAGGACAGTAACCTAGGTTTTAACCTCCTTCTATAGTCAATATTTCAAAATGCATTGGGACATCTATAATTTAAGTATTGATATTTTCGATTTTAAAAGTAATCATATAAACTATCTATATATGTGATTATAAAATTGCAAACGTGTGGTCAACAGCTGGACTATAATACTTGTATTACATATACTCGTAAAATTGACGACAGCAAGCAAATGACTTAAATTATAAATATGTTGTGATTGTAGTATATACTGATACACCATTTGGTATTTTGTATTAATACAGTTTTATCATTTATAAAAATAACTTAAGAACTATTCTGTTACAAGGACTAGCTTCAGTGGTGATGTGATACACAAACTTCGTAAGACTCACATTTATAAAATCGTTATTACAATTGTCAAAAAGTGTATCAAAATATGTCATGACCCTATCATTTTGCAGCGCACTGAATGTTTATTGGTTGACCCAGTCACTGTTTGCCACTATGCTTTCCTCGTTGTGCGATGACCGGACAGAATATGGGCTGTATGATGACGTATACCCAAAGGCTTAACGGACAATAGCGTTTGATGTCTGTCTTAAATCTTGTCTTGTCGTAGTCGTAATGGTTTGTTATCGTGTTTCGATGGCTTCTGCTTTGTGGCTTTATATGGTTTTATTTTTATTTTTTTATATGCATATATATGACCTGCTTTATATATAATGCAGTATATATATAATGCTGCCTTATTTGTTAGAGCATATAGCCTGGTGGGGATTTCATCATGTACACTGTTTTTTATTATCAAACATCCTACCAGCTTATAGTCTCTAACAAACGGGTAGCTAGAGTTGTGTATTAGCAGTTATAGTTTAATTATAATGTTATTATTTTAAATGTCTAATATAGAACAATACATAAATTCTTTCCAGGAATTACTTCTACTCCATAACACATGACAATATGCATAATATATATTTGACTAGCTCTAGCCCAGGGATTAAGAAACGACACATAAGCAGATAAGCACACTATCATGGCCTCCGTTTAAGGAAGACTTTTAGAGGATAGACCGGGTCATTATCTCTGCACGAACCAATCCTTAAAGGAAGCATTTATCTTAACATCGGATTAATAACCCACTTAGCTTCTAAGTCTTTGCAAAATTAGATGTCCTTAGCGTAGCTGTATTCGCAATTTGTCCTTAAATGCCGTATTGATAATTACAGGCTTCGTTGAGTTCCATCGCTAGCTTAAAGTTTACATCTGTAATTTAGGAAGAAAGGAAATGAGCGTGTCACTTGATTGTTAAACATGCATTTCCTGGATACACGTATATTGACATTCATGGCTTTAGATTCGTTGTGAACAGTTTAGTTCAAGAAGTCGTAAGATGTACGAATGTATGGTGTTTTACAACTAGTTAACAGCTTACGTCATGTCGGATTGGAAAGAGGAACGGATATGGTCAGTAAGAAAAAAAAAGATAATAATGAAGATGAAATAAATACTGAAAATGAGTAACCATGTTCTCTATCCTGTTCAAAAATATGCCACATACAGTTGATTGGGTAAATAATCACTTGGGTTATACGTCTAAATTTAAAATGACAGTAAATGACTATTTAGCTTCTGATTTAGAGTTAATCTTGTTATTGTATGAGAGCAATATTTCTGAAATTATTGTCCTATAACTGTGAATTTTTTATAGGTTATGCAGCACCAATATTTACATAATTTCACTGTATCCGTAGAAATGCCAGACTTTAATAAGTTAAATTAATTGATGATTAAATGTTGACTTTTATCTCTAAAATTGTTATAACAACAAATGTTCACAGTTTACAGTGACAATATTATTTTTTCGTTTCAAAAACGCATTTCATTCAGTCAGTAAAGAATCGATTTTTTCTGGAATGTGTTACACTCTAATGATACTTGTTACAAGGCAAAAATCATTTCACAGCTGCATACATGTATGCTTTTATGACATATCTTCAAATTGCAAAATCTCTAACTCATACGGATTCTAAGTATGAAAACTGGTCGCTGAATTTCTAATATATATATGTTTATATGACCCGTCCACCGAAACCAATCTTTTTAGGTTGGCTAGGTGGTCGAGTGGTCTAAGGCAGCGGCTAATGTGCAAGGCGCTGTGTCGAAGTTGATGTCCTAGGTGAGGGTTCGAATCCGCTGGTAAGTGGTTTGTACACTATTTTCTGCACATATATATATATATGTATATATATATATATATTATTTTTAGTGAAAGGGACAGTGTCCGTAACTGTTAGCTTATAAAACACACACTTATTACGTTCACAAACATTACACACTAACAGTATTGAATATTTACTAATTAAAAGCAAGATTGTTTGACGGAATTCAATCGCGGTACAAAAATAAAGAACTACCGCTTTGCGAGTTTGAACCAGCAGCCCAAACTAAAGTTACACTCACGGGTAATAAGACCGTGCGCGTAATAGACGACGTCGCTCCTACCTGCGCTAAAACCACCACTCGTGAGTCTCTGTTTGGCTACCAAGATTTAAATGGCAAAAATCATAGGAAAAATGTGAAGAAAACGGACAAAAGGGAGCCTTAAAATAGAAAAGAGGGCCTTATGGAAGATTTTTGTTATTAACAAACCACCTAACTGGGCCACTGTCTTATAACAGCTTAAATATCATTGTTTTTTATTTTAAGACCAAAAGAGGGTAATATAAGAGGGCCTTAAAGATGAAAAGAGGGCCTCAGGGAAGATAATTTTACTAACAGGGTCAGTGCCTTACAATTTATGTTAAAATATTTTATAAGAGTCTCATTATTGTAGCAAGACCAACAGAGGGAAACGGCCTTAAAGAAGAAGAGGGCCTCAGGAAAGATTTTACTGCTAAATGGGCTATTGTCTTATAATAGCTTTATATGCAATTTAATATATGATAAAAATATATTCAAATGATCCATTTTTATTGCAAAACAACCTTGTTTTTCATTTTATTTCATAATTTCAAAAGCTTAAGAAGCATCAATTGTAATATAATTATTTATTTTTCATCCATTACATTGCCCTCGTGGTCGTTTCCGGACATACTGTGACTTATAATATTTGAGTGTTTAAATTGAATTTGAATTACATTCAAAATTTAAATACTTATAAAGAAATGCTTAATCCAGCTCTTTTTCCAAACAATTGTTTACTCCCACCAGGAATTGAACCTGGGTCTTCTACCCTCAAAGGGTAGACGTGTTTACCTATTACACCATAGAAATGGTACATGTTTGTACTAAGAGCAAATGAACTAAAAAAAATAAACTGAAGTTCCTAATTTCACAGCAAAGTATACCGAACCAAAGTTCTAACGCGCCACCTTTTTTTTCGAATATTTATTTTATTTGTTTAGTTTTTGTTTCTTTTCCATACATTTCCAAGTCCCCCAGTATACTGTAATTTACAGTCGTTATTGACAAGATATTTGTCTTGTTCAGAATGAAATTTGTTTTGATTGATTCATTGTTATTATTGAGATATTAAAGGTATTTTCTACTGGTGCGTTATCTGTTTGGTTTAGTATAGTTAACGCAGAGTTAGCCCATTTGTTGTGCTTATAATATAATGCAAATATAAACATGTGCCTAATAAATACATAAATTTATATACACAATTAATAAAACAGTAGTTTAAACATGAAATGATTTAGATGGGAGTTGGCTGTTTTCATAGCTGGCAACATCCGTCAGATGAGGATCATAAACGTAATCAGCATGAACCTGGTGGTTCAGTAAATCTGTTGGCTGGTGGTTTGAATGATTTACATTATTTTTAGCACATGTTAGGCCATATATGATGATCATCAATATCATCTATGGTGGGGGCAGAACAGTCACTTTTTACTGGGTAGAACTAGTAGTGTATACCTTCTGCATTCTGAAAGAACTGACATTTTCGTATTTAGTCAAGCTCCAAGAGTTTTTCCAACCCGTAGTGAGAGAGGCCAGGTTTCAAACCATCCCAGCCACAGTAAATTGTAATCAACCCTCTCAGCACATTAAACATTAGGGCAATGCTCCCATTGTAACTTTTTACTACAAATTAATACTAAATAAATTTCCTCTGCTTTAACAAGGGCTTAAAACCTTCTTCTCTTTAGTGTAAATCCACATAAATATATAAATGAAGTCGCTGTCATAAATCTACATATATAAATGACACCAGTCTCTTTCTGCGTAAGACCACGTATATAAATTACATCACTGTTTCTTTCAGCATAAATTCACGCACATAAATGAGATCAACGTCTCTTTCACCGTAAATCCACGTATATAAATGACATCACCGTCCCTTTCAGCATAAATCCATGTATATAAATGACATCACCGTCTCTTTCAGCATAAATCCATGCACATAAATGACTTCAAAGTCTCTTTCACCGTAAATCCACGTATATAAATGACATCACTGTCTCTTTCAGCATAAATCCACGTTTATAAATGACATCAACGTCTCTTTCAGGTAAAATTAAAACAATACAAAACACAGAGACATGTAAATAAAACAAAAAAACATTCGGGGGTGAAATTGGGGGTGGGGGGGGGGGTGGGGGGGGTCGGAGATGTAGGAGGGCGGGTGCACATCATTGATAAATATAGATTTGATAAAAGAAAACATAATTATGTAAAAAAAAAAATTCGGGTAGTGGGGAGGATGGGTGGTTCAGGGGGCGAAACAAATTTATAAAAGAAAACAACATAGAGATATGTAAAAAAAAAAACTCGGGTGGTGGTGATGGGGTGAGGGGATGGGTGGGGGATGGGACGAGACCCTTGGTATTGATGAACTTCAAGTCCCGCCCACCAGGTACTGAACTGGGACAATAGAAACCTGCTGGAAATCATTTATTTCTTAAATATATGGATGTTATAATTTTATCTAACATGGTTTATTAAAATACTCAATGTTGATTGGTTATTGGGGTGGTCTGAAAAAAGCTACATAAACCTCTGACGTCATGTACGTCAACCGTTGACGTAATTTTAAAAGCCAGAAAACACGTTACCCATAATGGCATTGTGACGTCATTTTAAACAATGCAATGGAATGCGTTATTTTAAGCGACGCTACGTTCCAATAATAACACATTTAAATAGGATGAAGCTGTATATTCTTCTCGTTTGATGTTGAGAGGCATAAAATGTAAGTTGTGAAAATTTGTTTGTATTTTGTGCAATCTCTCGACAAAATGAATTACATGATACATAAAACTCCATGTTAGGTAAGAAATAAAATATTTCCAGCGGGTTTATATTGTGCGAAATCAAAACCGGGTGTTTGGGACTTGAAACACATCGAAACCGCAGGCCCCTAATATCGATGAACATGTCCCGCCCACCAGGTATTGATCTGGGACAATATAAACCCGCTGGAAATATTTTATTTCTTTAAATTTAATATTATATTTATTGATTTTACATTGATCACATAAGCTACACAGTTTATTATATACAAATAAAAACCAAGTAACCGCACTGATTATTTCTGTGGATGAAAACCGGAAAAAGTTAGAGGGCAGCCACCGTATCCTAACACAATGCCGAGTCAAAGCACACTTGCCTTTCTATCTACAGGTCATGGGTTCGATTCCCGGTGAGTTTTTACCATCATGTCCAGGGTTTTTCAAACACACTCTCACAGTGAGTACCTAATTCGGGCAAGGGAGTGTGAAAGCAAGTTAGAGCTGATATTTATGTGTTTAGTAGTTTTTTTAAAAAATATATATTTTTGACTGCTCCGGAACTCACCCTGTCAGCTTTTGACGTATTACACAGTCTTTGAATTAAATTTTTTGTGTCACTAGCCCGAATTCTTATATACTCAATGAAAACCCGTACATTTTCCTTTAGCCCGACTACATAAATTAAAAAAAAATCACTAGCCCGAATAACAGTTTACTAGCCCCGGGCTTTGGACTAGTGGTTGAATTCAAAGACTGATTACAGTGTTTTTTTGGTTGTTTTTATAGCTGTTTATGGGCTATATTCCCAATGCCAAAACTTATATTTTTTCCCAATTTTGAAACAAAAACTCCCAATTGAATTTTTTTTCCTAAAAACAGAAAGAAGCATTGTGAGACGAGTACTGAGAACAAAACGCTTTAAATGCCTCTATTGACTTTAGTGTACTGAAAACAGTATAAAAGATGGTATTATTAATTGAATGTTTTACTGTATTTTTCGCCAATTTTATGAAAAATTGTGCTAAAATTCCCAAATGTAACGGTATAGGTTATGTTCCCAAAGTATAGAAAAAACACTGTATTACGTAAGAAATTATGAGTTCAACGCGATCAGATTTCCGGTCGGGATCACCATTACTATTTTACCTTACTGCGCATGCTTCAAGTTGGAAGTAGGAAGTAGAACGTAGGGCGGAGCGTAGATATACTGTATGCAAATGGCAAAGGTAAAAAAATCCATAATTAAAAGACGCATCGGCTGCTGTCAAAGTAGCTGCGAGTAGCTACGCTGCCACCCTTTATAGATTGCTTTAGGTATCAGGGTCGACCGCATCAAGAGAGGTTTCTGAAGAAAATAAGCAATGCCTGCATAAATAACCGCTGTATTTCAACAGATTAAACCTTGAATACCCAAGTACATGCATACAACTCAACAAAGAGAAGAAAACCTCGTCGATCTTAGGCATTTTCGTAAGACTCTGCATATTTTCAGCAGATATTTTCTTGAATGTTTACATTTCGACACACGTATTCCGTATTTAGAAACTTAAACCCGCCCACAGCTGACACAAATTGACAACGTCAACAGAAACGCGTCAAGTGTGTGAGTAGGGTTGGGTTAAGTTTCCAAAATAGGGAACAAGACGTCACACGACAACGAGATTATTTCGATCGTAAACAAAAAAATGAGAAACATTAGCAGTAGCCTTCAATCAGCGACAATTTGTGCCTGTATTTTCTGCATGCATGCAGCTGTGGTATTTACGGTTTATTCTACTGAAAGACGTTAGCTTTTTATGCAGGCATTGCGTGATACCTCAGGGGTGTCCTTATCTTTATAAGCGGCCCACAGAGCGGAATTGCCGCGTATTTTTATCGATACTTGTATAAATACTAGTAAAAATGTTCATAGTAGCTGGGTAGACCAGTCAAAGTAGCAGGGAGAAATTCCCGCCTATTGACGACACCCCTGTTCCTTCAGAAACCTCGCCGCAAGAGTGTGAACGGGGGTCGGTAGGGGTCCTGAAGGGAATTAAATAGCGAAAAATCATGTCTACTGTCAAAGTTGACTTTGCTTATTTGCATACTGTGATAGCATATTGTAAACAACAACTTACCTCTGTACTCGCGGGTGTGTAGCCAGTTATTTCCAGTGCAGTTTATACTGTATAATTGGTAAATACGATTTATTAAATGGTTGCATTCACCGACGATGAGAAAATCACACATTACAAGCAAGACATATAATTCAAATAATAGATATTGCCTATAATTTCACCAGTGTCTTTATAGGACGGCATCAAGGCCAATAACGAGCGATTACCCAAAAATAAAGCTTGTAAAGGCCATGAATATCAGTTCTAGAAAGCATGTCATCTTTGATTTTTTAGGATGAATGAATGTTGTTTAACAAGCTATCAACACAGTATAGGTTATTTAGAGCCGCCCTAGAGAGAGGGGAAGGATACATAGGAATCCGGAAACCGTGCCCTACAGTACTCTTATTATCGAATAGATTCCTGTGGTTCTGTAACATGCTCGGAGGATAGACCGATACACGGGACTGCCCGGTTTACGTCCCCATCCGAAGGACGAGGCTAAGGGAAAGTGTTATGCACAAGAACACACCAACGGAACACAGTGGCACCACGTAGGATTGAACCCGGGGCCTCCGGTTACCGACTGCACTACGCCAGCCCCCTTTTTTAGGATGAAAAGTGGTAAGTCTCGTGCGTAAGAGCCATACCACTGGCAATGTGGAAGATCTCAATCGTGCACTGAACTTCTGTGTTAATCCGTGAATAAAAAAGCTTGTAAAACTTCTTCCCTCGAAAATAAGGGTTTGAAAGTGAGGAAAAGTAAATAAAAACAAAAGGAGAACCCTCGACCAAAACCTAAAGGAGGGTGTTCCCACCCCTTACCACCCTTGGCATTTCGTGGCTTGCCATCAGTAAAATGATGTTGACAAATGTTTGTATCTAAAAGTTAGCTCTAAAAGCGATCTTAGGATGAAAAGTTTTTTTCGGCCGGAAATGTTTTTCGAGTAAAAATGCTCGACAATTATGTTGGGATGGGGGCTTCCAGACCCATCCTAGCCCTTTGTCGCTAAAGTTACCCATGAAAGTTACATAAACAATGGTCTAGCTACGCCACAGTACAATCCTTAAAGAGATCTTAAGGCGGAAACAGCTTTTTTTCCATTTTTCTTCAGTTTTTTTATGATAATTATCGGCGGGAAAAAATATTCCGAGTTAGAAGTGCAAGAATTTAATACTAAATGCTCAATATTTTTACATATTCAGGTCTACATAGATAATAATAAATCTAACTTACCTATAGAGACTCAAAATTCCTTGCACAAAAGTAGAAACTTCAATAAAACAATAAAATGAAAAAGTGTAAACAATGACGAACAATGGCGGCTATCAAGAAAATTAAACAAACTGGAACAGAATAGAATAGAACCAATCTTGGTAGCAAAACGTGATCTGATTGGCTAATTCTTGGTAATATCTTGGTAGCGATACATTGTTTCATTGGTCAAAACTACCAAGATATTACCAAGAATGAACCCTAGATTGTTGGTTTATTTGTAGCGCTAGCGCTAAGCGCTATGCGGGCCATACATACTATGTAGAAAACCTAATGCGCTAGTGGAAGTCACGTGATCAGCAATAAAAAGTAAATAAAGTGGGTCCCACATTATTTAGAAATAATAATTAAAACTTTTTGTTTTAAATTTCCAAACTCACGAATACTTATTTGGGTCTATGCTCATGTTTTAATGTATACATTTCACTGAATAAAAGTCAGACAGTTATTTGATTATGCTCAATATCAGCTTACTTACGGACAGTGTCCCTTTAAGTGTATACACTATTAATATCACAACTAGTAACGGTATCTTAACGAATGTATGAGTTGTATGAATTGGATAGCCAACGGCCTCGATATTTAATATTGTCAATTGAATCGCCTTTTTTAAACATAGAAGTAAAACAGCATTAAATTGGAATGTTGTAAGTGGGCTTCCATAAAAGAGTCAAAAAAGACAGACCCCAGGTTTTTGTTTTCTATGTTTCATAAACAATTGCAAATGGTCCTAACAAAATTGGTTTTCCTCTATAGGAATGTCTAATGACGTACCTATATGCCTCTGATCAGTTTTAAATGCTTTTAAGTAACGTATACTATGCCTAATATTACATCGTCAACACTTAAGACGGGTCTTTTAGCATTCTTATTAGGTAATGCAAACTCACATACTCTCAAAAATGATGCATAATCAAAAGAAAAGGCTGCTGCAAACAACATATTTTCATACTGAAACCTGCAAACTAGATCTAAGGCCGGTATCAAGTTTGCCAAAACTGCACGAGTGATGGGTTGCCTATTATCATTGCTAATCCTGCACCTACGCAATCCTCCAGGCATGCTTCTGACCATGAACTGCTTAGTATGATATGGATGTAATTTAATTTGTTGACATAGATGATTGCAGAAATGTGACAGCTGACTGTGGAATGAAAAATACTGCCTCAATGACAAGAATGCACTATATTATGTTATGACTTGCAATGGAGGAGGCCAGGAAAGGGTTAACTTCATATCCTTACGGAATTGGTAATTCTTACGTGTATTTTCCTACAAAAAGGCCTGGATGATACAATCTATTTCTTTCTGCATAGTTTGTGAAACGCTTCTGGAACTTTGCATGGGTATTTGGAAGGTGGCTCGGTAACAGAGGTCCCAATCCCTGCCACTGAAATCGACTGATAGCAAGCATGATAAGCATCAAGTGCCCCACTAAACATGCTAAAGACATAATACTTTTATTTTTTGAGGAGTTCTTCTTGATAATCTCTACAAGGGCCATGTTATCGTGTCTGATAACTATATTCTCTTGTTAGTCATTTACTATATTCTCTTGTTGGTCATGACCCTTATGAACGATGTTGTTTATTTGCACGTAACATCATACATTCTGCGATTATCGGTCAGAATTGCTTTAGCGTTGAAATGTAATAGTACAACAATAGATTGCAGCTCTTTTAACAGTGTTTTTTGTTGTTTTTTTGCCGCTGATAAGTACTTTTAACATTTGAGCTGTTTTAAAAAAAATGACATTTAGCTGGGAGAAGAGGTTATGAAGCTTTCGTATCACAGTTAACAGTCAAAAGACTAAATTAAAAAGCAGGCAACATATCCTAAGGGTGATTAAACAATACTCATAATAATTAATTGCTGGAGTAGTGGAACCACCTATCCGAAATACAAGACCATGCCAGTAGCTGTATGTGTGATTTATTTTATTTATTTACGGCATCACACAAAATGACAGCCACTACCAGTCAGTCTTCATTTGAGCGCTGAATACAAGATAATAGCGAGGTTGTGTACACTTAAAATTGATTGAAGCTAACCGCCGGCTACCCTTTCTTCACCACTTTTTCTGTTGGGTTTTGTGTTTTTCATTATATAATTAGTTTGCTCTTTGTAGTACAGTGCGGATCTACGGTGCCATTGCGTTTGATTGCTGTGATTTCTATAGTACCATTTTTCTCATTCACAATAATGTGTCCCCTCTGTTTAACATTAAATAATGATGACCTTAATGTAGCTTTGACTGAGACTTAATACAGTTCGCTTCCTATTTGACATTTGCCATTTGAAATATGAAATTACCGTTTGAAGTATAAAGAAGAAGATAAACGTTTTAGGTGTATATATACATTCCACATGCATTTGCTATGTTTCTTTTGTTTATATCGTTATTTTTCCTTCAGTTACTAGATATAATCTCTACTGAGATGTGAAAATAAAGAATGAAACAAATAATGCAAAATGAACATGATTTGTAAAAAAAATTATGACGCTATCAACACGAACAATGCAAAACTTAGTAACAGTGGTCTACTTTCACAATATAATTCTTAATCACCACTCTAACGTCATTGTTGATTAACTTGAATGAGATTGTGAATTATATGCTATGCTAAATGTTCAACTTTATGTTTACATATTATTTGCTTTTATTATATTTTCCCTTGTTGAAATAAATGATGTTTTGTTTATAGTGTAGTGAAATATCACTATTGTGGGTAGTTGTAGCTCATTTCGTCAGTTATCAGTCTACTGGCCATTTGGCGAAGTTAGGAGTTTGTGAATAAGGCATCCGAGCAAGTCAGTCTAAGCGGTCAGTAATGTCTGGTTTTGCCGATGACTTGCATAATTAGCTAACATCCTGATAACTGGAACTGTAAGAGACGTGACACGATTACTGGCGTGTTCCTGGTGATATATGGTTAGTGACACTTTTATGATGTCGAAGTGGGATATAGTTAATCTTAACTTTCAATTTATTCTATTTCGTTTCGATAAAAACTAGATATGATATGTCATGATTAAGCCCAATATAAAACGAATTGCATATTTGCTTTTAATATTGTCCAGGACAGCAACCGCATTGGGACTATAATTTAAATATTGATATCTATTTTTTTTAAAAATAATCATATAAACTATCAATATATGTAATTATAAAATAGCAAAGGGGTGTTCAACAGCTGGACTATAAAAAATGTATTACATATACTGGTAAAATTGATGACAGTAAGCAAATGACTTAAATTATAAGATATGTTGTGACTTGTAATGTATACTGATACGCCATTTGATATTTTGTATTAAAACAATTTTATCATTTATAAAAATAACTTAAGAACTATTCTGTTAAAAGAACTAGCTGGTGATGTGATACACAAACTTCGTAAGAACCTTGGTCATACTCACATTCATAAAATTACATTTCTTAAAAAGTGTATCAAAAGATGTGATGATCCTATCATTTTGCAACGCACTGCATGTTTAGTGGTTCGCCAATATGCTTTTCTCTTTGTGCGATGACCGGACAGGTGTGGGCCCTATGTTGACGTATTCCTAAAGGCTTATTGTTAGAGATTTCCTTTTGATGGGATATAATTTTATTTACACTGTCTTGTCTATTTGGGCCCTGAAGACAGGATAATAGCGAGGATTGTGCGCATATAAAATCGATTCAAGCTAACCAGTAGGCCTTTTTGCCTACTGACCGTTCCAAGTCGGTAACACTGTCTTCACCACCCTTTCTGTTTTTTTGTGTTTTTTTGTTCCATGGTTCCATGTAGTTTTGTTTACACTGTCTTGTCTATTTGGGCGCTGAAGACAGGATAATAGCGAGGATTGTGCGCATATAAAATCGATTCAAGCTAACCAGTAGGCCTTATTGCCTACTGACCGTTCCAAGTCGGTAACCCTGTCTTCACCACTCTTTCAGTTGTTTTTTGTCTCTTTCATTGTAGTTTCAAGTCCTTGTTTGCAGTACAATGCGGACCTACGATGCGATTGCGTTCGGACGCTGTGGTTTCTATAGGACCCTATATATCATTTTTTAAAGGACAATAGCGTTTGATGTTTGTCTTAAATCATGTCTTGTCGTACTCGTTGTAGCTTGATCTCGTGTTTCGCTGGCTTCTGCCAAGTCACTGAGTTCTTGCTTTGTGGGTTGATATGTGTTTTTTGTTGTTTTTATATTCATTTATAAATGATCATGTATATGTTATACTTATATGACCTAGTAATGCTGCCTTGTTTGTTAGAGCATATAGCCTGGTGAGGATTTCTTCATTTACACCGTTTTATTTATTACCAACACAGCCCTCCCCCCACCACCCCCACACCTCACCACAAACAATCTTATAGTCTCTAACAAACAAGTCAGCTACAGTTGTATATTAGCATTTATCGTTGAATAATTATAATGTTATTAGTATTATAAATGATTATAGATGTCTGTTTGCTTAACTGAATATAGAACAATATACAAAGAAAGTCCAGGAATTAATTCTCTTCCATAGCACTTGACAATACTAATACTATATATTCGACAAGCTCTAGCCTAGCGAATAAGAAACGACAAATAAGCAGATAAGCACACTATCACGGCCTCCGTTTAAGGAAGACTTTTAGAGGATTGACCAGGTCATTATCTCTGCAGCAAGCAATTTTTCTTAACATCGGATTGATAACCCACTTAGCGTTTAAGTCTTTGCACAATTAGATGTCCTTAGCGTAGTTTTATTCGCAATTTGTCGTTAAATGCCGTATTGATAATTACAGGCCTCTGGGATTTTTTTTGACAAAAATATTCTTGCCCTTGAATTGTTGAAAAAAATATCCTGGCTCTGAGGGGGAAAAAAATGTTTTACGAACCCTCCTACCACAAAACGAAATTAGGTATTTTAGTTTTCCATAGAGAATTTGATAGTTTATTGTTTTTACCTCCTCCCAGATTTTAATAGAACATTTCATTCCCTTCCTTTAAATTAAAATAAATAAACTATGCTTTACCAATTTTTTATTTGTATTTGTTACCCTTCCTCCTACAGCAATTCTCTGTCTTGATGGTTCGTAAAACAAATAATAAACAATAATGGCTTAAATGTGTTATACATTGGTCATGGTAGTATGTAAATATTGCAATCATGTGAGGGTGACGGTGAATATTTGTAACCTTTCTAAGGTTATTTGTTTTATTATACTGAAAATATGTTTCAAAAAGAAATTTAGTCCTGCTAAATATTCCTTTGAAATAAAACAGGAGACAACATTGTTACTAATCTGTCGGTTCCAAATTACTATTCTCAGCACCTAGTTAGAAAATACATTTCTGCGGATGGTTCTTTTGTGTCCTTTCGAAATATTCAGCTGTGAACTCTTGAATGCGTAACATTTTCAAATCATCTTCAGAATGTGTGCAAACTGTGTTTGCCATTTTAGTAAATGTTCACTGATATATACATACACTGTTCAGCATAGGACATTGCTTTGACTTCACAATCATAAGACAGTACAAATTATACTGGGATGGCATTACAAAAAATACTACCATTCAGTGACTCATTGCATGGAGACATTACAAGCGATATGAGATATTACAAAAATGGGAAAATAACAGTATTTAACATTGGTGTTTGACATTCATTATTAATAAATATTAAATATGATATCAGTGGTCATGGTAATAATAAATGTAGTATGCACAGCTCATGGTAGTAATACATGGGTTATTTAGTGGTCATGGTAGTAATGAATGTGGCATTTAGTGGTCATAGTAGTAATTTAGAAGAGCAATTTAAAGGGGCTCTCATAGAAAGCAGACAAGAACAAGCATCACTAAAGATTAAAACTAGCACATGGAGTTCCATCCCCATATATGGAAAGATCCATATGAAACAAGAGTTGTCAAAAGGACAGCATGCTCCACTATTCAAAGTCAATTTTAAACAAGGCCACTGACACTTCTGTCTCACCGACCATGGTGCCAGTTCATTCACAAGGTCAAGTCTTAATTGTGGAGTTTAGATGATGGTGAGGTGAATGTGTAGGGGATGCGCGGAGGTGTTGGTCAGTAGCGTTGGGAATCGGCTGAAAATCCACGATCGATTATCTGAATATTTAACCGACCGATGATCGATCATTAATCGATTAAACATGGCTGCTATAAAAGACAAGTGTAAGCCTTTTTCAGACTTAAATGAAGAAAATAATCACATTTCAAGTATTTTCTGGTAATAAAGGAACAGAATAAAACTGACCAACATATATATTTTAAAAAAATAAGTTGTGATAACAGCTATATATATGTGATTACTTGCACAATTATAACTCATTTTATTTCTTGTATACTTTAGTACAAGATAATGAAATAAGCCAACATTTTCAACAACAGAGTAAAGTTGATCATAAACATTTTTAATCGAATAATCAGATCAAAGGCATAACTGATTGATAATCGATCAAATCGATTAATCGGAACAACACTATTGGTCAGTAAATATCTCCCAAATATCGAAGAAAGACCTTCAATACCCCATAATAAATATGAGGGAGGGTGGTGGGAAGAGAACAGGATACAGACATGGTAACTGAAGAGAAACCAAAAGAATATAACAAATATTTGTCTATTTATCTATGGTGGTGTAGGAGTGGGAAAGGTGTGGGCGCTGATAGGGTTTGCCATTGTCATGTGATGTATGCAGTGAGTTTCATTGAAATATATGAAGCTGCTTAAAAAACTTTAACTGAAATGATCAGTTGAAACAAAAAACATCATCTGGCTAAAATGAAATAAAAAGTTATGAAAAATGTGTCTGTAAGTGTCCTTGATGACTCTGAGTGACACTTGTCTCCTTTGACAGAGATATATGGCTAGTGGGTATTGAAATAAATGGATTGCCAGAAAATAAAATAAAAATAAATTCTAAGTCGAAAAGGGGCTACACATTTTCTAAAATACAATACAGAAAATACTTATCCAGAAAAAGGGCTATAATTTTGCTAAAATGCAATACAGAGTTATGAAGCATGTGTCTACTAGCATCCATGCTTTACTGAAGTTGTATTATTAAGTAACACATTTACCTATTGACATACAAGGACTTGCCTAAAAACTTTAACTAGAGTTTTGAAGTTGAAAAAGGAACATAACTGTGCTTAAATGCAATACAGAGTTAATATGAACATGTGTCTACTAGCGCCCGTGTTATTCCAAGCTTTACTGAAGTTTTGTTGATGTACGACTTTCAGTTGTTAAAATATATGGACTTGTCAAAAAAGAACATTTAAAACAGACATTCAAAGAAAGAAAAGGGTCATGCTAATACAAAGTTATAGAACATGTGTCTACCAGTGTCATTGATGGTACTGATGACATATTTCAAGTTTCACTGTCCAGTGGTTGCTGAAATAATTGCTACAACTGAAAACCAACGTCGACGCAGACGTTGAGTAGATCTACAACAGCTCTTCTTATTCTTGGAATAGTAAAACGTAAAACAAAATTCTGGCTTTCACGTTGATGAAAAAAATAAATCTGGCCAGTGCACTGGGCGAAATAAATAGCCCGGCTTTAAAGAAATGAAAAACAATTCTTCCGGCTGAAAGGAAAATCCCACTCCCCTCCACCTACACAGATCCTGCCCCCCCCCCCCCCCCCCACCCTGAAATCAAAATGGTCGGTCCCTTAGGAAGAAAGGAAATGAGCGTGTCACTTGATACTTAAACATGCATTTCCTGGATACACGTATATTGACATGTATGGCTTTAGATTCAATTACGTGGTCCCGCCTTAAACACATTAAGCGATGTGAAAGCTTATATTAGCATGATTTTATAACGTATATGTCGACAATAAAACATGCTTAAACACATTTATTACTAAAAAAATGCGATAAACTGTTTAAAATGACCTATTATATGTTTAAATGTTACAATATGCAAACTTTTTAAACCAAAATTATGGTTTTATTTCATACCCCAGCCAACCCCGTTTTCGCTTCTTGGAGAATGAGTTAGTTGGGCTATGAAAGTTAATACTCGGACCACGTAATGTCGTTATGAACAGTTTAGTTCAAGAAGTCGTAAGATGAAAGAATGTATGGTGTTTTACAACTAGTTAACAGCTTAGGTCATATCGGGTTTGAAAGAGGGACGCATATGGTCAAAAAAAAAAGAAAAAGGAAATAATGAAGATGAAAATAAATACTGAAAATGAATAACCATGTTCTCCATCCTGTTCATAAATACGCAGTATAGAGCTGGTTGGGTAAATAATCACTTGGGTTAAATGTCTAAATTTCAAATGAAAGTAAAATGTATATATAGCTTTTGATTTAGATTTTCTCTTTTTTTGTATGATAGCAATATTTCTGAATTTATTGTCCTATAACTGTGAGGTTTTAATAGGTTATGTAGCACCAATATTTACATAATTTCACTGTATCCGTACAAATTCTAACCTTTAATATACTGAAGGGATACAGAAACGCAGGGTAAACTTTGAAGATGATTCTAGGTATGATGTCGAGTATAATGTTCAATATTTTTAAGTAAGAATGAAGATTAATGCATGCCGAACAAACTCCAAAAACAATGATTTGTGTCTGGTAAATGATTTAGGAGTGATTGAAGGGAATTGAAGGGGACCCCCTGTAATGTGAAATCGAAATGGACCGATGCTGGGAACTTCTCGTCAATACCCAGCATCGGTCCATTTCGATTTCACATTACAGGGGGTCCCCTTCAATTCCCTTCAATTACTCCTAAATCACTTACCAGACACAAAATTGTTTTTGAAGTTTATTCTGCATGCATTTATCTTCATTCTTACTTACGAACGGGGGACATACACGGTATTGACGAGCCAGTTCCCAGCATCAGTCCATTTCGATTTCACATTACAGGGGGTCCCCTTCAGTTCCCTTCAATTACTCCTAAATCACTTACCAGACACAAATCATTGTTTTTGAAGTTTGTTCTGCATGCATTAATCTTCATTCTTACTTAAAAATATTGAACATTATACTCGACATCTTACCTAGAATCATCTTCAAAGTTTACCCTGCGTTTCTTTATCCCTTCAGTATAAGTTAAATTATTTGATGATTAAGTGTAGACTTTTATCTCTGAAAGTGTTATATCAGCAAATGTTCATATCCCAGTTTATTTTGACAATATGATTTTTTCTTTCAAAAACACACTTCATTCAGTCGGTAAAGAATATTTTGTTTTCTTTTTATGACATACTTTCAAGTCTGGAACATTTTAAAATAATCTAAAATACACGAACTGAGAAAATTGAATTGAAACAGAAAATTATTCTTTGCTTCCGATGATCCTAAACACCCAAATGGATCGAATTATTCAATATCGCCAACTGCGCTCGTTTACCATATTGGAGCACAATTTATCACATAACGTACCTTGTCAACCTTGGTGAACATCCATTTCATATGTTATTGTATGTACACATTAGTAATACAACCTTGGACGATTTCGATTTGATGGGTATCACATGAATTCAGATCTGTCACACTACGCAAATATTATTAACTGACACTAGTTTATTCATTATAAATTCATCCAGATCTTATATATTAAAACTATTTTATTTAACAACACTTCCTAATACATAATTAAAACTATATAAAACAGATTGTATTTGTTAACAATGACCTGTCTTTTTTAAAGAGCTACAACATGAACTCCTTGATATCGCTTTGCCGATGAATTAGAAAATGATATGACGCCATTTAAAGGTTAATAACCACTAGCCTTTAAAGGTTTAAAACCACCACATTTTTGTAACGCAAACACTTGCACTCTAATAACAAAAGACTATCCATACGAGATAGTTTTCATTATTTACTGTGTGATTCAGAATCAATATGCTTTTAGCTAATTAGGTTTAATTATGTACTATTGAGTTTACGAATATTGAGTTCTGCTCAACCCGGGGCTAGGGGGCGTGAGAGGTAGCAAGCATATGTCACTACAGTTCCTGAACCGTCTCTATCAAACAGAGACTGCAATATTTCGTATGTATCGTGTTCGGCGGTTTGAAAAGGTCAACTCCCATAGTCTTTTAAAGAACGTTCAACTACGACCCGTGGTGGGAATATGGAATGAAACGTACCGGTCACGTCACTGCTATCAGTTGTTGAGAGTGATTACTAATTAAATTTGAATTTGTTTATATTAGTGGGACGCTTATGACAGAATATTTAGGCTGGTTGTTGAACATACTGAACGTTGATTGTCTGGAATTGTAGGCAGTTGCGAAAATTATGTGTTAACTCAAGCTGTTGTGTTTTATTTTTAAGCAAATACACTATAGCTGTATTCTAGATAGGCCTGCATATTCAAAATCTGCATTGCATAAGCGTATTATTATGAACATTACAGTTAGTTAGTCCTAATACGTATTTATTAATGTATTACTTAGTAATTACTTGCTTTTTAAATATCAATTTGAAAATATGTTTTCCTATTTTACATGTTTTATGATAAAACAATGGAATACTTCATTTTAGCAGTAAAATAAGTCTGCTTATTTGTTTTATACTGTGAAATAAAAAGATATTGTCTCTGATTCCCAATAACAATACAATTCTTCGGTAAAGCTATATTAAAAAAGGAAAATCGTGTATGGCCCATCAAGACAAACAATTCTAATAAAGAAATCAAAAAAGATCGGACAGGGAAAGTAGCATTCAAGGAGGACAGTCAACCACAAAACACAGAAACAAACACGCAAACAGACGAACAAGAAGGACAAAATAATAATAAATGCAAACGACATCACAAACACAAAAGGGTTGACAATAGGGCTACCGCTTTGGAACAGTCAGTGGCAAAGTAGGCCACTGGGGGTTTAAACCGGTTCTAGGGTGCACCAAACCTCACACTTACCCTACTTCATCCCATAAAAACAGGACAGTGTCAATAAGGAAATCTCCGCCATGATCTAATCTCTAACCAACAAGGCAGCATCAATAGGCAATATAAGTAAAACACTAATATGCTCGTGTAAATATAATACAAAAAAACAATAGGCTAGAAAGCCAAAGTTAAGTTACTCAATGACTTGGCAGAAGCCAGAGCAACAAGAGTATAAACCATTAAGGGCACGACAGCAAAGATCATAGACAAACATCAAACGCCACCGTCCCAATGGACTTTAGGTAGGCGTCATCATAGGGTCCACAGCCTGTCTGGTCATCGTACAATTAAAGAGGTAAACATAGTGGCGAACTGTAAAAGGGTCCACCACCAAGCATGCAGTACGTTGCAAAATGATAGGGTCATAACCTCTTTTGATAAACGTTTTAACAAGTTAAACAAAGATAGTATGAAAGTGATCATGACCAAGAATCTTCCGAAGTTGATAAATCAAATCACCATAGAAGTCAGGTTGTGATAGTTGTTTTACTCATACTTTAAGGTCTTATTAAACAGTTATTTCCCTTAGGAACGTTCTTGCGCTTAAAATCTTGTTTCAGGTGACCCGAATGGGACATGTTACATGATATTTCTTGTTTCAGGTGACCCGAATGGGACAGGTTACATGATATTTCTTGTTTCAGGTGACCCGAATGGGACATGTTACATGTTATTTCTTGTTTCAGGTGACCCGAATGGGACAGGTTACATGATATTTCTTGCTTCAGGTGACACGAATGGGACAGGTTACATGTTATTTCTTGTTTCAGGTGACAGGAATGGGACAGGTTACATGTTATTTCTTGTTTCAGGTGACACGAATGGGACAGGTTACATGTTATTTCTTGCTTCAGGTGACACGAATGGGACAGGTTACATGTTATTTCTTGTTTCAGGTGACACGAATGGGACAGGTTACATGTTATTTCTTGTTTCAGGTGACACGAATGGGACAGGTTACATGTTATTTCTTGCTTCAGGTGACACGAATGGGACAGGTTACATGTTATTTCTTGTTTCAGGTGACAGGAATGGGACAGGTTACATGTTATTTCTTGTTTCAGGTGACACGAATGGGACAGGTTACATGTTATTTCTTGTTTCAGGTGACACGAATGGGACAGGTTAACTATTATGTCTTGTTTCAGGTGAAACGAATGGGACAAGTTACATGTTATTTCTTGTTTCAGGTGACACGAATGGGACATGTTACATGTTATTTCTTGTTTCAGGTGACTCGAATGGGACAGGTTAACTATTATGTCTTGTTTCAGGTGAAACGAATGGGACAAGTTACATGTTATTTCTTGTTTCAGGTGACACGAATGGACAGAACTGTTATTTCTTGTTTCAGGTGACACGAATAGGACAAGCTATTATTTCTTGTAGCATGGTCAGTGACATTTCCTTTTATGAATACAGAGCATTAAATCGTTTAATTTAGGGTAACTAAAGGGGCGTGGCTATACCGTACTACAACTACCGGATATTGGATGTTAGAGTACGGTCACTATGACATCACAGTATTACTAAGTACACCATGCTACTAAAAAGATAGAGTCTATCTCAGCTCGTTGGTTATTTGTACACCTCGATGGGCTACGCCCATCTCGGTGTTTAAAAACCCAACTCGCTGAGACCAGACTCTATCTATTACTTGTTTCAGGTGACACGAATGGGACATGTTATATGTTATTTCTTGTTTCAGGTGACATGAATGGGACAGGTTACATTTTATGTCTTGTTTTAGATGACTCGAATGGGACAAGTTATTATTTCTTTTTTCAGGTGACACGAATGGGACATGTTACATGTTATTTCTTGTTTCAGATGACACGAATGGGACAGGTTATATGCTATTTCTTGTTCCAGGTGACACGAATGGGACAGGTTACATGGTATTTCTCGTTCCAGGTGACACGAATGGGGCAGGTTACATGCTATTTCTTGTTTCCGGTGACATGAATGGGACAAGTTACATGTTATTTCTTGTTCCAGGTGACACGAATGGGACAGGTTAAATGTTATTTCCTGTTCCAGGTGACACGAATGGGACAAGTCAACCTGTCTTTTCGTGTTTCATGTGACACGAATGGGACGGGTTAACTGTAATTCTTGTTTCATTTGACACGAGTGGGACAGGTTAACTGTCATTTCGTGTTTCATGGGACACGAGTGACAGGTTAACTGTCATTTCTTGTTTCAGATGACATGAAAGGGACAAGTTCGTTATTTCATACGGGTTTGGATATGCATGAATGATTTTTACCCTAGATCTGAGAATCTAATAATCTGCATATACGTGATAACCGTGTCAATTTCTTTTGTTATATACCGCTACAAAACTTAACCAATTATCGGTTCAATGTGAGGTACTATATTATGTATTTGCTAAACTTATTTTATCAACGTTTGTGAATATAAAAAAAATAACCACAGCAGTTATAACAGGATAAGCCGATGCCCAGACACGACCAATAAACCTGATAGTGTACTATTACCGGACTTCCATTTAACGACGGATTTTGGAGGAAATGACCATGCAATTATTTATTTATCACATGATCGCAAGCGGTAACATGGTACTCAGCCGCTGATTTATTAAGTATTTAGCATGTAAACAGTCGCAAAATTAAATGGTCATAGCGTCTACTAAATCCGCAATGTGTCTACAAATAGAATTTAGATAATTATATACCTTACTTAGTTCAACCGCCTAAACGTCATGTCTGAAAAGGCATATACACCTTGGGTTATTTTAAATTACGTCAAACGTGTTTACATTTTGTGTGATTGCATGATACTAGATATTTCTGTGGCTGCATGCACGCCACGTCTGGCATGCAATATTACAGCGGGCAATATAGGCGTATACTTAATTGCATTCAACAGATAACGCACAACACTGAGATGCACTATTTCATGTCATATATACGAGTAATATATATAATTTGGAATGTTTGTAAATCACAAACGCTTATAAATCGTACAGCTTTGCTCCTTAAGACACGTGGAGATATTTCTATAAGACTTAGTGTAGTTAATACGTATTCAAGTGAATATGCACCTAAACCCACCTCCCATAGGCTCGAAGTATAGAAAGGTCACACAGAAATACATGTTATGCCATGGTTTTAGACGAACCGCCTCCACTGTCAGCGATTTTGGGCCAACACTCACGCAAACATATTATATAATTGCATTTTAAGGAGGGGATCGCTGCCAGCAATGAGAGCGCGCACCTGGCTTATTTTTAAAAAAGTCAACAATGAGATCGTAAATAATGATTATTAATTCATTTTGGTCAAATGCAGTTAAATGATGGATAAAGAGTTTAGCCTAATACCTTTAAAGTCCATTTTACATTGTTTATTTTTTTTTCCTGTCCTTGGTTAAAAACATGAAAGAGGACGCCATTTTCACAGAGAGATTTAATACTGCAAACCTACTGTTTCTGACTCCGCCGCCACTACTCTACCATCCTCCCTCTCACAGACAAACACCTTACCATTACCCACGGTTCTGTTTAGGAGGGACTACATTCTTTAAAACATGTGTTACGCCTGCTTAAGGGCGCGTGTTGTTCAGTACACGTTTATTGTTATTATCATCATTAGTAGTAATATTAGCTCCACGATATGGTATAATTCAGAATAAAATTCGTCTAAACTAAAAAGTTAAAAACAATCACAAAATGTGGGCAATACATGCTTGTTTATAGATGCATACTAGGTCATTGGTAAAATGTATCATATCGTATGTTAATGTTTATTAGATGTTCTACAATGCAGTTATGATCTGCAGTAACAGATGATAACCTGTTCAGCATGTTTTAACTTTCTCACACAATAAAGTATCTACTTCATCATTTAACAAAACAAAAGCTAACATCAAACTTTATTACGGAATCAATATATCAATTAAAGTGATTATGAATACAACTTTGTAATTTATTATTGGTATCGTACCTTTCGTACGTTTCAATTTGTGGTTGTTTTAAATTAAACTTTTGTCTATGTAATGAGCTCAAAACTATGAATTCAGCTTTAATTGATTTTTTTTTCTGTTCGCCTTTATTTCCTTTCGTATGAATGTCTTTATTTATTACTGTAATTATCATAGAAATGGTGTTCTTAAATGGAAAAAAACAAATATGTGCAAACACATAATGGTGCGAGAACAAAAACGTATAATGTTCAATTTCTATCGATTTTCAAATATCAACTCCTTACATAAAGGGACACATGGCAACCTTGAGTTTTATTCAAACATTAATATTTGCTCCTCGATTGAGTTATCCTGCATCATTTTGACTTTAAAACTGCTTGCATATAATTAAATAAAAGCTTGAGATTTTAACTTTCTTCACTATTTTACCAAATTTTTAAATATATTACTAGTTAAATATTATAAAAAGTTAGTAATAGGCAAAAATAACTTGCTTTGATCTATTCTAATAATTAATATTATTGATTAAACAAATGCAAGTTAAGAGGAAAACTAACGGGACGCCGTGAGTTTTTAAAATTCAAGATTGTCGTGTGTCCCTTTAAAGTCCTGTCAAATCTTCCATCCAACGTTCATCGCCTAATACTCATTTGTATGTTCATCCTCTATTGAATATAAACAGTTTGAAAAGTTACTGTATTTCAGATAAGCTCAAAAACATGCCAAGTGCTCCTAGTTTACCAAGAACCGTGTGTACCTATATCAAAAATAATGTCTTTATGCAGTTTAAAGCTAAAAGTAGATATAAAAATCCAACAAGAAATGTAGCATTAACGGGCAGCAGTCAGTTAAGAACACGCACAGAACCAAAGATGAATAAAAGGCAAGATAGGACATCACAAACATAAAGGTGTTGACAATATGGATACCGTCTTGGAATGGCCAATGTCAAAAAAGGCCGCTGGTGGTAAAACCTAGGTTCTAGGGAGTCCAAACGTCTCTCACCCTATTGTCATCCTTATAAAATGGGACAGTGTAAATAAAGATATCCCCGCCGAGTTATATTCTCTAACAAATAAGGCAGCAATAATAGTCAGTAATAACTCCTATGTGACAATTCAATTTTTGGTTTAATGTATCAAACTAAATTTGACGAAAAAACGGTATAAATGAATAAAATGCACACTCGTACTATATATGTACATCCAATACTCAATGAAAATGAAGTTTAAATATCATAAATATCTCAATTTGATTATTTTTTAAACTGTTAAACTGTTGCAATTATGCTCGGGGATCAAAGCTTGCTAAAGGCTCAGTTGTATGCTGATTTACTCACAAGTATTTCTTGCAAATGTTTGTTCCTAAACATACATCAGCCAGGGGTAGCAATTCAGAAGCTATCCCCATCCATATGCAATCACGTTTCATTTTGACTAATCAAACCCGAATTTAAAGTTTACAATCAAAAATTAAATGTATTCGACATAAAACGAAAGCAATTTCTTCTGTCGTCTTCGTATTTAATGAAATTGGAAAACAATATCGACATAGATCTAAATTTGATTGCTAGTGTAAAGTCCGCCAAATACAGCCCTAAACTCCGGTGACATCAGAAACCTTGAACCCCTGTTTGTAATTTGTGTTTCCGTATTAAATTGCAGTTTAAAGGTTCTTCACCAGAATACTTTTAGTTATTTTAGAGCTCCCATTTAAAGCGATTAAGGATACAGTCATATGGTTAGGGGAGAACCGCCTTATTCCGATTGAAAGACCGCACATGCGATGGACGAGGCTAACTATGTAAGTGTCGTGAACAGTAGCTCCGAGGATGCCTAAAAAACAAACAGTAATGATACCATCACTGTGTTACATTGAAATACTACCGTCTGACCGTGTTACATTGAAATACTATAGGCACTGTGTTACATCGAAACTTCTACCGTCACTGTGTTACATTGAAATACTACAGTCACTGTGTTGCATTGAAATACTCTGTCACTGTGTTACATTGAAATACTACCGTCACTGTGTTGCACTGAAATACTCCGT
>JAWPHD010003493.1:0-42500 GCA_037043455.1 Cyrtodaria siliqua | reverse complement strand
TATAAATACAATCTGATCATTTTAAAAATAACTTAAGACCTATTCTGTTACAAGAACTAACTTCTATGGTGAAGTGATACACAGAACTTCGTAAGATCCTTGATCATACTCACATTCATAAAGTCCATTCATTAAACCCATTATTACAATTGTTAAAAAGTGTATCAAAAGATGCCACGACCCTATCAACGCACTGCATGTTTATTGGTTGACCCAGTCACTGTTCGCCATTATTCTTTCCTCTTTGTGCGATGACCGGATAAGTTTGGGCCCTATGATGGCATAAACCGAAAGGCTTACAGGACACTAGTGTTTGATGTTTGTCTTAAATCTTGTCTTGTCGTACTCGTAATGGTTTTTTCTCGTGTTTCGCTGGATTCTGCTTAGTCACTGAGTTCTTGCTTTGTGGCTTTGTATTTTTTTTGTGTGTTTTTTATATTCATTTATAAATGATCATGTATATGTTATACTTATATGACCTAGTAACGCTGCCTTGTGTCCTAGAGCATATAGGCTGGTGAGGATTTCTTCATTTTCACTGTCCCGTATTATTTATTACCAACATCCCACAAGCTTATAGACTCTAACAAACAAGGCAGCTATAGTTTTATATTAGCATGTATAGTTTAATTATAATGTTATTATTCTATACCTAATTTATACATCCAATCGTAGACGCTCTTTCGAGTCATGTGACCGTACAATATATTTCCGTATCGGGACGCACGCGCGTACAAAATATCCCGTATTTTGTTCGTATTGTACGCTTCACAGGTTCCATGTTAAACCTATGATAAAGACCGAAACGCGTGAAAAGGTCCGAATAAAAATCAGAACCGACAGGCTTCTGTCATTACCTAACCATAAATTGTTGTCAAGTAATGAAAACCTATCTATTGCACATATTTTTATTTAATTTTCCTTTATAACAAAAAAAAAACACAAAAAACTAGCATAATATATCATTGTTTGAAACTGACCTTCGGTAGTATTTAATCACTGTTGACAACGGAGAAATGGGCATTCTTTCAAGCAAATAAAGCTTGAGAGTAAGCCATGTCGAACACAATATATAAAATACATAGACCTACATGCAATTGTGCTTTCGATGTTCATAGCGACTTGCTTGAAAGCATGAAACAAACGAAAGTTATATCCGAATTATAAATGATTGGTTAAAATAAAGGTATAGAATAAAAAGGTTACTTAACATGGTTCTGTACAATACGGGATATATTTGGACTCGTACACAGCTGGAAAAAATCATATTGGACTCGCCTAACGGCTCGTCCAATATGACTTTTCCAGCTGTGTACTCGTCCAAATATATCTCCGTATTGTACAGAACCATGTTAAATAACCTATAATTATTATTATAAATGTCTGTTTGCTTAACTTAATATTGAACAATACACACATTGTTTCCAGGAATTACTCCTCTTCCATAACATATGACAATACTCATAATATATATTCGACTAGCTCGGGCTCAACGAATAAGAAACAACAAATAAGCAGTTAAGCACACTACCACGGCCTCCGTTTAAGGAAGACTTTTAGAGGATTGACCGGGTCATCATCTTTGCACCAAGCAATCCTTAAAGGAAGCATTTTTCTGAACATCGGATTGATATCCCGCTTAGTCGTTAAGGTTTTCCAGAATTAGATGTCCTTAGCGTGGTTGTGTTCGCAATTTGTCCTTAAATGCCGTATTGATAATTACAGGCCTCGTTGAGTTCAATTGCTAGCTGAAAGGTTACGTCTGCAATTTAGGAAGACAGGAAATGAGCATGTCACGTGATAGTTAAACAATGCATTTCCTGGGTACACGTATATTGACATCCATGGCTTTAGATTCGTTATGAACACTTTAGTTCAAGAAGTCGTAAGAAGAAAGAGTGTATGGTGTTTTACAACAAGTTAACATCTTAGATCATATCAGGTTGGAAAGAGAAATGGATACGGTATTAAACAAAAGAAAAAGGAAATAATGACGATGAAAATAAATACTGAAAATGAATAGCCATGTTCTCCATCCTGTTCATAAATATGCAACATACAGTTGGTAGGGTAAATAATCACTTGGGTTAAACGTCTAAATTTAAAATGAAAGTAAAATGTTTATTTAGCTCCTGATTTAGATTTTCTCTTTTTTTGTATGATAGCAATATTTCTGAAATTATTTTCCTATAACTGTGATTTATTAATAGGTTATGTAGCACCAATATTTACATAATTTCACTGTATCCGTAGAAATGCCAAACTTTAATATGTAAAATTATTTGATTAAGTGTAGACTTTTATCTCTAAAATTGTTATAATAGCAAATGTACATATCTCAGTTTATTGTGACAATATGATTTTTCGTTTTAAAATACACTTCAATCAGTCAGTGAAGATTTTTTTTTTCTGAAAGGTGTTACACTCCTGGTGATACTTGATGTAAGGAAAACATAATTTCACCGCTGCATACATCATGTACATGTATGCTTATATGACATATCTTCAAGTCTTGAACATTTTAAAATAATCTAAAATACGCGATCTGAGAAAATTAAATTGAAACAGAAATTGATTCTTTGATTTCGATGATCCTATACACCCAAAAACATCGTATTATTCAATATCGCCAACTGCGCTCGTTTACCATATTGGAGCATACTTTATCACATAACCTACCTTGTCATCCATTTCATATTCTATTGTATACAACCTTGGACGATTTCGATTGGATGCGTATCAAATAAATTCAAATCTGTCACACTACTCGAATATGCTTAACTGACACTAGTTTATTCATTATAAATTCATACAGATCTTATATATTAAACATCTTTCATTTAACAACAGCTCCTAATACATAATTAAAATTATATAAAGCAGACTGTATTTGTTAACAATGACCTCTCTTTTTTAAAGAGATACAACATGAACTCTTTGATATCAAACGTTTTAACGTCACGTGGTGTTTTGGCGCTGACAGACTTGAGCTTTGAACGTCACGTGACGTTTTTACGCTAAAATGTGTGTGATATCGTGACGGTTTTATGTCAATCTTAATGCCATTTTAAACATTCGACTCTTATGTCATGTGATAAAAGGGGTGTTAAACTCGTCCCTATGCCATATTTAATTACTGAAACTACTTATGAATTATTTTTAATTTTAACTCGCTAAAAGGCGACACACTTCATGGTATATATTAATGGTAATACCGCATTCATACTGCCTTTATAGTTGATATTAATGGTAATACCGCACTCATACTGCCTTTATGGTAGATATTAATGGTAATACCGCATTCATACTGCCTTTATGGTTGATATTAATGGTAATACCGCACTCATACTGCCTTTATGGTAGATATTAATAGTAATACCGCACTCACACTGACTTCATGGTAGATATTAAAGGTAATACCGCACTCATACTGCCTTTATGGTAGATATTAATTGTAATACCGCACTCATACTGCCTTTATGGTAGATATTAATGGTAATACCGCACTCACACTGCCTTCATGTAGATATTAATGGTAATACCGCACTCATACTGCCTTCATACATTTGTTCACCTTCTTTTCTCTCAAAGGTATAAGCACCTACTCGCGTTGCCGTTGAATTCGAAAATGATATGAAGTCATATAAAGGTTAACCACTAGCCTTTAAAGGTTTAAAACCACCACATTTTTGGAACGCAAACATTTGCACCCTAACAATACGATAAGAGATAGTTTTCATTAGTTACTGTCTGATTCAGAATCAATATGCTTTTAGCTAATTAGGTTTAAATAACGCTTAACTATGACCCATGGTGAGAAAATGGAATGAAACGTAGCGGTAACGTCATTGCTCAGTTGTTGAGTTTGATTAGTAACTAAATCCGAATTTGCACATTTGCTGGACGCTTCTGATGGAATATTTAGGCTAAATATCACTTTGAAAATATGTTTTCCTATTTTACATGTTTTATGATAAAACAATGGAATACTTCATTTTAGCAGTAAGATGAGTGTGCTTATTTGTTTTATACTATGCAATAAAGAGATATTTTCTCTGAGTCCCCAAAACTATACAGTTCTTCAGTTAAGCTATATTAAATAAATAAAATCGTGTATGGGCCATAAAGACCTAAACAGTTCATATGAAGTTGTTTTGCTCCTGATTTACGGTCTTATTAAACAGTTATCTCCCTTGCGGTAGGGACATTTTGCGCTTAAAAACCAACTGTTATTTCTTGTTTCAGGTGACACGAATGGGACAAGTTATATGTTATTTCTTGTTTCAGCTGACACGAATGGGACAACTGTCATTTCTTGTTTTGAGACACGAGTGGGACAGGTTACATGCCATTTCTTGTCTCTTGTGACGCGAGTGGGGACAGGCTAACTGTCATTTCTTGTTTCACGTGACACGAGTGGGACAGGCTAACTGTCATTTCTTGTTTGGAGACACGAATGGGACAGGCTAACTTCATTTCTCGTTTTAAGTGACACAAGTGGGACAGGCTAACTGTCATTTCTGGTTTGGAGACACGAGTGGGACAGGTTAACTGTCATTTCTTCTTTGGAGACAGGAGTGGGACAGTCTAACTGTCATTTCTTGTTTGGAGACACGAGTGGGCTAGGCTAACTGTCATGACAGGAGTTGGACAGGCTAACTGTCATTTCTTGTTTGGAGACACGAGTGGGACAGGCTAACTTCATTTCTCGTTTCATGTGACACGAGTGGGACAGGTTAACTGTCATTTCTTGTTTGGAGACTCGAGTGGGACAGGTTAACTGTCATTTCTTGTTTGGAGAAACGAGTGGGACAGGCTAACTGTCATTTCTTGTTTCAGGTGACACGGATGGAACAGGTTAACTGTCATTTCTTGTTTCAAGTGACACGAATGGGACCAGTTAACTGTTATTTCTTGTTTCAGGTTACACGAATGGGACAAGTTCGTGATTTCATACATGTATGGATATACGTGAATGTTTTTGATCTTAGATCTGCATATACGTGATAACTATGTCAATTACTTTGCTACAGACTGCTGCAAAACTTAATCAGTTATCGGTTCAATGAGATGTACTGTATTATTTATTTGCTAAACTTATTTTATCAACGTCTGTGAATAAAAAAATATATAATCACAGCAGTTATTAAATGATAAGCCTATACCCAAATACGACCAATAAACCTGATATTGGACTATTACCGGACATCCATTTACCAGGTAATTATGTATTTATCACGTGATCGCAAGCGGTGACATGGTACTCAGCCGCGGATTTATTTACCATTTAGCATGTAAGTAGCCCCAGAATTAAATGGTCGTAGCGTCTACTTAATCCGCAATGTGTATATAAATAGAATTTAGATAACTATATACCTTACTTAGTTCAGCCCTCTATAGGTCACGTCTGAAAAGGTATATAAACCTTGCGGGTTATATAAAATTAACTAAAACGTGTTTACATCTGTTGTCGTAGAGTCTCCGTGGCAAAAACGACGTTGCGTTGTAAACCTTCGCTCTCACCGCTGCGGATTCGAATCCCACTGGGAGCTCGACTTGTAAGTGAGAAAGTGTCGATTCTTACGGTTGGCGGGAGGTGTATAGTACTGATTCTACCCAGGAAAAATTGGTGGTCTGCTACCTCCACCCAAACAAATCGACCGTCATATATAACCTTACATCTGTTGAAAATGACGTAAAACGCCATACAAAACATTTGTTGCCATTGGGTGATACTAGATATTTCTGTGGGGGCATGCATTCAACGTCTGGCATGCAATATTACAGCAGGCAATATCGGAGTATACTTAACTGCATTCAACACGTAACACACAACACTGCGATGCACTACTTCATGCCATATATAAGAGTATTATATATAGTTTGTAATGTGGTTAGAATGTTGTACTATTGATTTTATTAATATTGAGTTCTGCTCAACCCGGGGCTAGAACACGTGAGAGGTAGCTAGCATATTTCACTACCGCTCATGAACAGTCTCAATCAAACCGAGACTGCAGTATTTCGTATGTGTCGTTTTCGGCCGTTTCCAAAGGTCCATTATTATACTCTTTTTTGTAAACCACAAATGCTTATAAATCTTACAGTTTTGTTCCTTGAGACATGTAAGGATATTTCTGTAATTTTAGTTAATACGTATTCAAGTGAATATGCATCTAAATCCACTCCCATAGCTACAAGTAGAAATGTTAAACAGAAATACATGTTGTGCCATGATTTTAGACGAAAAGCCTCCACTCACAGCGGTGTTGGGCCAAGGACACACGCAAACATATTATGTAATTGCATTTTAAGGAGGGGAAAGCTGCCAGCAATGAGAGCGCGCACCTGGCTTATTTTTAAAAACATCAACAGGAATTCAACCATGGGTCCTTCAAAATAACATCAATGTCAGACGTGAAGTTTATAGGGGCAAGCTGAACAATGGAGTAAATAGTACACTTCACTCCTAATGAAATATACTCTATCGATGAAAGAAATTTTCATTTGTATCAATCATACACACTTGTGAAAAGTACTGACATCAACACATTGACTTACATTTATTGCACTTTTAAATGATATATGCTTATTAATGTTAATTAGTCCGTTTTCCATACAGTTAGGATAACAGTAGTGAAATATGCTAGCTACCGCTCACGCCCTCTAGCCCCAGGTTGAAAAGAATTCAATATTCATAAAAAAAAACAGTACAGAATTTTAACCATCCCGAAGATGGCAAGCATATGGCGATGAATATAGCAATATGTGTATGTTTTTCATCCCCTATATCCAGCGGCGTATGGTCCCAGGATATAATAAAATTGTATGCCCGAGGAGCGAAATAAACAAAAAGGAATTTAGTTGGGAGCAGCGGTTATGAAGCCTGCGTATCACAAGTAACAAACAAAAGACTAAATTAAAAAGCAGGCAACATATCCTATGAGTGGTAAAACAATACCCAGAGCCTTTTATCTGCCGGAGTAATGGAACCACCGAATCAAAAATTAAGAAAACAAAAGAAATTGAAAATTTACTACCGATAACTAAATATAAGTATCGGGCCAAGCGATCTCCAAAGATCGAATGAATAACAGTCCTGATTGTAAGCGCGGGGCTCCCAGTGGGATTCGAACAAGCGGCGGTGAGAGGCGAAGGATTACAACGCAACGTCGTTAACCATTCGGCCACGGAGAGGCTTAAATATGAAACGTGTGTTCAACAGCTGGATTATAAAACATGCATGACAACATGATATACATGTATGACAACATGTATTACACATACTGGTAAAATTGATGACAGTAAGCAAATGACTTAAAGTAGTAATGTGTTGTGATATGTAGTGTATACTGATACGCCATTTGGTATTTTGTATTAATACAGTTTTATCATTTATAAAAATAATTTAAGAACGATTCTGTTACAAGGACTAGTTTCTATGGTGAGGTGACACACAAACTTCGTAAGATTCTTAGTCATACTCATATTCATAAAATCATTATTAGAATTGTTAAATAGTGTATCAAAAGTGTTCATGGCCCTATCGTTTTGCAACGCACTGCGTGTTTAGTGGTTGACTCAGTCACTGTTCGCCACTATGCTTTCCTCTTTGTGGGATGACCGGACAGATTGTGGGCTCTATGATGGCGTATACCTAAAGGCCTAATGGACAATAGCGTTTGTTTTTTGTCTTAAATCTTGTCTTGTCGTCCTCGTAATCGTTTGTTTTCGTGTTTCGCTGGCTTCTGAAAAGTCACTGAGTTCTTGGTTTGTGGCTTTGTATGTTTTTTGTGTTTTCTTTTTATATTCATTTATAAATGATCATGTATATGTTATGCTTATATGACCTAGTAATGCTGCCATGTGTGTTAGAGCATATAGCCTAGTGGGGATTTCTTCATTGGCACTATCCTTTTTTATTTATTACCAAACACCACAACAGGCTATATACTCTAACAAACAAGACAGCTACAGTTGTATATTAGCATTTATAGTTTAATTATAATATTATTTTTATAAATGTCTGTTTGCTTAACTTAATATTGAACAATACAAAAATTATTTCCACGAATTACTCCTCTTCCATAACACATGACAACACTCATAATATATATTCGACTAGCTCCAGCCCTGCGAATAAGAAGCGAACTATAAGCACACTATCACGGCCTCCGTTTAAGGAAGACTTTTAGAGGATTGACCGGGTCATTATCTCTGCACCAAGCAATCCTTAAAGGAAGCATTTGTTTCTTAACATCGGATTGATAACCCACTAAGCTTCTAAGACTTTGCAAAATTAGATGTCCTTAGCGTGGTTTTATTCGCAATTTGTTCTTAAATGCCGTATTGATAATTACAGGCACCGTTGAGTTCCATCACTCGCTGAAAGGTTACGTCTGTCATTTAGGACGAAATGAAATGAGCGTGTCACGTGATAGTTAAACATGCATTTCATAGATACACGTATATTGACATGCATGGCTTTAGATCCGCTATGAACAGTTGAAGTCGTAAGATGAAAGAATGTATGGTGTTTTACAAATAGTTAACCGCTTAGGTCATATCGGGTTGGAAAGAGGAATGGACATGGTAAAAGAAATGGAAGAGGACAAATAAATAAAGTAAATGAATAACCATGTTCTCCATCCTGTTCATAAATATGTCACATACAGTTGGTTGGGTAAATAATCACTTGGGTTAAACGTCTAATTTTAAAATGAAAGTAAAATGTCTATTTAGCTTCTGATTTAGGTTTACCCTTTTTGTTGTATAGCAATATTTCTGAAATTATTGTCCTATAACTGTGAATTTTTAATAGGTTATGTAGCACCAATAGTTACATAATTTCACTGTATCCGTAGAAATGCCAAACTTTAATAAGTTAAACTATTTGATGATTAAATCTGTTATCTCTAAAATTGTTATAACAGCAAATATTCATATCTCAGTTTATTGCGACAATATGATTTTTTTCGTTTCAAAAACACACTTCATTCAGTCAGTAAAGAATCATATTTTCTGAAACGTGTTACACTCCTAGTGACACTTGTGGCAAGGAAAAAATCATTTCACCGCTGATTAAATGTACGCTTATATGACATATCTTCAAGTCTGGAACATTTTAAAATAATCTAAAATACGCGAGCTTAGAAAATTGAATTGAAACAGAAAATGATTGTTTGCTTCCGATGATCATATTCACCCAAAAGCATTATCGCCAACTGCACTCTTTTACCGAATTTGAGCACACTTTATCACATAACCTACCTTGTGATCCTGGGTGAACATCCATTTCATATTCTAATGTATTAACACATTAGTAATACAACCTTGGACGATTTCGATGGGTATCCAATAAATTCAAATCTGTCACAATACTCAAATATTGTTAACTGAAACTATTTTTTTCATTTTAAATTCATCCAGATCTTATATATTAAAAATATTTTAACACCAGCACCTACTACACTCAAGTGATATGAAAACGCAACACGGGAATTTCCGCTATATATTGTATGTACAATATGCTGCTTTTAATCGAATGGTACATGGCTACGTAAGACCTTTCCCTTTGGAAAAAATACTAAAACAACAAATAATACAGCAAATAGTATTCCTTCAATGTTTCATTATTCACAGAGTACGCGTTTGGCTCAATCATGTGAGCAAACTTAGGATGCAACATTTTGCAAACTATTTACGTTAAATACAGTACTGAACTAGCTCAATTTTTCAAAGAGCTACTTCAACATTTATGAAGTTCTTGTTACAAAGTGTAGTGTGATTAAAACGTCTAAAACATCACAGTTGTGTCCTTTCTCTAGATAAATGCAACTTTCTTTTTAAAAAACATCTTGGGATTTCTTTGGAATATTATGTGCAATTAAGTGTGCAGTATATACAATATATAGCGGAAATTCCCGTGTTGCGTTTTCATATAACTCGAGTGTACATAATTAAAACTATATAAAACAGATTGTATTTGTTAACAATGACATCTCTTTTTTAAAGAGATGCAACATGAACTCTTTGATATTCAACGTTGTAACGTCACGTGGTGTTTTGGCGCTGACAGACTTGAGCTTTGGACGTCACGTCACGTTTTGACGCTAAAATGTGTCCGGTTTTGTGTCAATCTTATTGTTGTTGTAATCAATTGACTTTAATATCATGTGATAAAAGGGATGTTAAACTCGTCCCTATGCCATATATGATTACTGAAACTACTAATGAATTATTTTTAATTTTTTAACTCGCTAAAAGGCGATACACTTTATGGTAGATATTAATGGTAATACCGCAATCATACTGCCTTTATGGTAGATATTAATGGTAATACCGCAATCATACTGCCTTCATACATTCGTTGACCTTCTTTTCCCTCATAGTTATACGCACCTACTTGCTTTGCCGATGAATTAGAAAATGATATGACGTCATATAACGGTTAATAACCATTAACCTTTAAAGTTTTAAAACCATCACATTTTTGTAACGCAAACATTTGCACCATAATAACAAAAGACTACCATAAGAGATAGTTTTCCTTATTTACTGTCTGATTCAGAATCAATATGCTTTTAGCTTATTAGGTTTAGGAACGTTTAACTATGACCCGTGCTGGGCAAATGGAATGAAACATAGCGGTCACGTCGCTACTATCAGTTGTTGAGAGTGATTAGTAACTAAATCCGAATTTATTAATATTTGCACATTTGTGGGACGCTTATGATGGAACAGTTTGGCTAATTGTTGAATGTTCTGAACGTTGATTAACTGATATTACAGGCAGTTGTGAAAATATAGTGTTAAGATGTTGCGTTCTATTTTAAGCAAATACTATATAGCTGTATTCTAGATAGGCCTGCATATTTACAAACTGCATTGCATAAGCGTGTCATTATAAACATTACAGTTAGTTAGTCCTAGCACGTATTTAATAATGTATTATTTTGTAATTACTTGCTTTTCAAATATCACTTTGAAAACATGTTTTCCTATTTTACATATTTTATGATAAAACAATGGAATACTTCATTTTAGCAGTAAAATGAGTGTGCTTATTTGTTTCATTCTCTGAAATATAGAGATATTTTCTCTGATTCCCCATAACTATACAGTTCTTCAGTAAAGCTATATTAAACAAGGAAAATCGTGTGTGGCCCATAAAGACATAAACAATTGATATAAAGTTGTTTTGCTCATGAATTAAGGTCTGATTAAACAGTTATCTCCCTTGCGGTAGGAACATTCTTGCGCTTAAAAAACAACTGACGTTATTTCTTGTTTCATGTGACACGAATGGGACAGGTTACATGTTATATCTTGTTTCAGGTGACACGAATGGGACAGGTTACATGTTATTTCTTGTTTCAGGTGACACGAATGGGACAGGTTACATGTTATTTCTTGTTTCAGGTGACACGAATGGGACAAGTTACATGATATTTCTTGCTTCAGGTGACACGAATGGGACAGGTTACATGTTATTTCTTGTTTCAGGTGACACGAATGGGACAGGTTACATGTTATTTCTTGTTCCAGGTGACACGAATGGGACAGGTTACATGTTATTTCTTGTTTCAGGTGACACGAATGGGACAGGTTACATGTTATTTCTTGTTCCAGGTGACACGAATGGGACAGGTTACATGTTATTTCTTGTTTCAGGTGACACGAATGGGACAGGTTACATGTTATTTCTTGTTCCAGGTTCTTGTTTCAGGTGACACGAATGGGACAGGTTACATGTTATTTCTTGTTCCAGGTGACACGAATGGGACAGGTTACATGTTATTTCTTGTTCCAGGTGACACGAATGGGACAGGTTACAAGTTATTTCTTGTTTCAGGTGACACGAATGGGACAGGTTACATGTTATTTCTTGTTTCAGGTGACACGAATGGGACAGGTTACATGTTATTTCTTGTTTCAGGTGACACGAATGGGACAGGTTACATGTTATTTCTTGTTCCAGGTGACACGAATGGGACAGGTTACATGTTATTTCTTGTTTCAGGTGACACGAATGGGACAGGTTACATGTTATTTCTTGTTTCAGGTGACACGAATGGGACAAGTTACATGTTATTTCTTGTTTCAGGTGACACGAATGGGACAAGTTACATGTTATTTCTTGTTTCAGGTGACACGAATGGGACAAGTTACATGTTATTTCTTGTTCCAGGTGACACGAATGGGACAGGTTACATGTTATTTCTTGTTCCAGGTGACACGAATGGGACAGGTTACATGTTATTTCTTGTTTCAGGTGACACGAATGGGACAGGTTACATGTTATTTCTTGTTTCAGGTGACACGAATGGGACAGGTTACATGTTATTTCTTGTTTCAGGTGACACGAATGGGACAGGTTACATGTTATTTCTTGTTTCAGGTGACACGAATGGGACAAGTTACATGTTATTTCTTGTTTCAGGTGACACGAATGGGACAAGTTACATGTTATTTCTTGTTTCAGGTGACACGAATGGGACAAGTTACATGTTATTTCTTGTTCCAGGTGACACGAATGGGACAAGTTACATGTTTTTTCTTGTTCCAGGTGACACGAATGGGACAAGTTACATGTTATTTCTTGTTTCAGGTGACACGAATGGGACAGGTTACATGTTATTTCTTGTTCCAGGTGACACGAATGGGACAGGTTACATGTTATTTCTTGTTTCAGGTGACACGAATGGGACAAGTTACATGTTATTTCTTGTTTCAGGTGACACGAATGGGACAAGTTACATGTTATTTCTTGTTTCAGGTGACACGAATGGGACAAGTTACATGTTATTTCTTGTTCCAGGTGACACGAATGGGACAAGTTACATGTTATTTCTTGTTCCAGGTGACACGAATGGGACAAGTTACATGTTATTTCTTGTTCCAGGTGACACGAATGGGACAAGTTACATGTTATTTCTTGTTCCAGGTGACACGAATGGGACAAGTTACATGTTATTTCTTGTTCCAGGTGACACGAATGGGACAAGTTACATGTTATTTCTTGCTCCAGGTGACACGAATGGGACAAGTTACATGTTATTTCTTGCTCCAGGTGACACGAATGGGACAAGTTACATGTTATTTCTTGCTCCAGGTGACACGAATGGGACAAGTTACATGTTATTTCTTGTTCCAGGTGACACGAATGGGACAAGTTACATGTTATTTCTTGTTCCAGGTGACACGAATGGGACAAGTTACATGTTATTTCTTGTTCCAGGTGACACGAATGGGACAAGTTACATGTTATTTCTTGTTCCAGGTGACACGAATGGGACAAGTTACATGTTATTTCTTGTTCCAGGTGACACGAATGGGACAAGTTACATGTTATTTCTTGTTCCAGGTGACACGAATGGGACAAGTTACATGTTATTTCTTGTTCCAGGTGACACGAATGGGACAAGTTACATGTTATTTCTTGTTCCAGGTGACACGAATGGGACAAGTTACATGTTATTTCTTGTTCCAGGTGACACGAATGGGACAAGTTACATGTTATTTCTTGTTCCAGGTGACACGAATGGGACAAGTTACATGTTATTTCTTGTTCCAGGTGACACGAATGGGACAAGTTACATGTTATTTCTTGTTCCAGGTGACACGAATGGGACAAGTTACATGTTATTTCTTGTTCCAGGTGACACGAATGGGACAAGTTACATGTTATTTCTTGTTCCAGGTGACACGAATGGGACAAGTTACATGTTATTTCTTGTTCCAGGTGACACGAATGGGACAAGTTACATGTTATTTCTTGTTCCAGGTGACACGAATGGGACAAGTTACATGTTATTTCTTGTTCCAGGTGACACGAATGGGACAAGTTACATGTTATTTCTTGTTCCAGGTGACACGAATGGGACAAGTTACATGTTATTTCTTGTTCCAGGTGACACGAATGGGACAAGTTACATGTTATTTCTTGTTCCAGGTGACACGAATGGGACAAGTTACATGTTATTACTTGTTCCAGTTGACACGAATGGGACAAGTTACATGTTATTACTTGTTCCAGGTGACACGAATGGGACAAGTTACATGTTATTTCTTGTTCCAGGTGACACGAATGGGACAAGTTACATGTTATTTCTTGTTCCAGGTGACACGAATGGGACAAGTTACATGTTATTTCTTGTTCCAGGTGACACGAATGGGACAAGTTACATGTTATTTCTTGTTCCAGTTGACACGAATGGGACAAGTTACATGTTATTTCTTGTTCCAGGTGACACGAATGGGACAAGTTACATGTTATTTCTTGTTCCAGTGACACGAATGGGACAAGTTACATGTTATTTCTTGTTTCAGTTGACACGAATGGGACAAGTTACATGTTATTTCTTGTTTCAGGTGATACGAATGGGACAAGTTACATGTTATTTCTTGTTTCAGTTGACACGAATGGGACAAGTTACATGTTATTTCTTGTTTCAGATGACACGAATGGGACAAGTTACATGCTATTTCTTGTTCCAGGTGACACGAATGGGACAAGTTACATGTTATTTCTTGTTTCAGGTGACACGAATGGGACAAGTTAACTGTCATTTCTTGTTTCATGTGACACGAATTGGACAAGTTAACTTCATTTCTTATTTCAAGTGACACAAATGGGACAGGTTAACTGTCATTTCTTATTTCATATGCCATGAATGGGACAGGTTACCTGCCATTTCTTGTTTCAGGTGACACGACTGGGACAAGTTAACTGTTATTGCTTGTTTCAGGTGACACGAATGGGACAGGTTAACTGTCATTTCTTGTTTCAGGTGACACGATTGGTACAAGTTAACTATTTTTTCTTGTTTCAGGTGACACGAATGGGACAAGTTAATAGTTATTTCTTGTTTCCTGTTACACGAATTGGACAAGTTTGTGTTTTCATACGGGTTTGGATATACCTGAATGTTTTTGAGTCTAGATCTGAGAATAAAATGTCCTGCATATACGTGATAACTATGTCAATTACTTTGTTCCATACGGCTGCAAAACTTAACCAGTTATCTGTAAATGAGCTGTACTACATTATTTACTTGCTAAACTTATTTGACGAACGTCTGTGAATTAATCAAAAATAGCCACAGCAGTTATAACAGGATAAGCCGATACCCAGATACGAGCAATAAACCTGATAGTGGACTATTACCGGACTTCCGTTTAACGACGGATTTTAGAGGAAATTACAATGTAATTATATATTTATCACGCGATCGCAAGCGCTGACATGGTACTCAACCGCGGATTTATTAACCATTTAGCATGTAAGTAGTCTCAGACTTAAATGGTCATAGCGTCTTCTAAATCCGCAATGTGTCTACAAATAGAATTTAGATAATTATATACCTTACTTGGTTCAGCCCTCTAAACGTCATGTCTGAAAAGTTATAAAAAACTTGGGTTATTTAAAATTAAGTAAAACGTGTTAATCATTTTTTGTCGTAGCCTCTCCGTGGCCGAATGATCAACGACCTTGCGTTGTAAACCTTCGCCTCTCAATGTTGCGGGTTCGAATCCCACTGGGAGCTCGACTTGTAAGTGAGGAAGTGTCGATTCTTACGGATGGAGGGAGGTGTACAGTACTGGTTTGACACTGGAAAGTGGGTGGTCTGCTGCCTCCACCACAAAAAAAATCGACAGACATTTATAACCTTACAAGTGTTGAAAATTACAAAAATGACGTAAAACACAATACAAAATATTTTTTGTCATTGGATGATACTGGATATTTCTGTGGGGGCATGCATTCAACGTCTGGCATGCAATATTACAGCGGGAAATATCGGCGTATACTTAATTGCATTCAACACTGAGATGCACTAATTCCTGTCATATATAAGAGTAATATTTATGTAGTTTGGAATGTTTGTAAACCACAACTGCTTATAAATCTTACAATTTTGCTCCTTGAGACACGTGCGGATATTTCTGTAAATTTAGTTAATACGTAATCAAGTAAAAAAGCATCTACATCCACTCCCATAGGCTACAAGTATAGAAATACCAAAAAAAAACACATGTTATGCCATGATTTAGATGAACCGCCTCCACTATCAGCGAGATTGGGTCATGACTCACGCAAATATATCATGTAATTGCATTTTAAGAAGGGGATCGCTGCAGGCAATGAGAGCGCGCATCAGGCTTATTTTTAAAAACGTCAACAATGAGATCGTAAATAATGATTATTAATTCATTTTTGTCAAATGCAGTTAAATGATGTACAATAAAGGTTAGCCCAATACCTTTCGTTTTACATTGTTTATTGGGTTTTCCTGTCCTTAAAACATAAAAGAGGACGCCATTTCCACAGAGATTTTATACTGAAAACCTTCCGTTTCGGACTCCCGCACTACTCTATTAGTAATCACTACTCTACCACCCTCCCGCTCACCTTACCATTACAAACGCTTCTGTTTAGTACGGACTATATTCTCCAAAATATGTGTTACGACTGCTTAAGGGTATTGTTTAGTACACGTTTTTGTTATTATCATCATTATTAGTAATATAAGCTCCACCATGTAGTATGATTCAGAATAAAATTCGTTCAAATTAATAAGTGAAACACAATCACAAAATGTGGACAATACATGCCTTTTCATAGATGCATACTAGGCCATTGGTAAAATGTGTCATATCGTATGTAAATGATGATAATCTGTTCAGCATGTTTTAACTATCCCACACAATAAAGTATCTACTTCATTATTTAGCAAAACCAAAGCTAACATGAAACTTTATTACGGAACCAACAGATCAATTAAAAGTGATTATGAATAAACTTTGTAATTTATTATAGTTCAAGGTGGGGGATCACGTGGTTTCACAATGACGTCACCGACGGTAAAACAACCCGCTTCGAAGTAAGATTTTTTTAAATTGTCCATATTACTTCACGCATTTGCATGTAATACAGCCCAAAGTATTCGGAATTGTCTGCACTTTATTCCGTAACTTTGATTGTAGATGAATGTTCTATAGATATTTTGTTTAATCCGCCCCAATTTCCGAAATGTAGTTTTGCGAGTCGGTCTCGTACATTGGAATGAAGAGATTTTCATGATATTCGTCATAAAATGTACTCATTTGAATCAGTTCTAGTCCCGCAACTTTACTTTATACCAAAAAAGTCACTTCTCTTAACACTCACCCTTCTCATAGGAGTAACACGACAACAACAATATGTTATAAATGTATATTTATTATTTAATGGTATAAGCCATTGGACGACCGACTGACTGACCTTATTAACATTAATTAATAACAAACACTTCACCTTCAACTTATAATACGATACATAAGGAACTGCACCTTTAAAAAATAGCAGTCTCTTTTCACAGACTTGCGCCAGTCTATTATTTTCACATGACATATTCCAAACTGATCCCAGATCGCTTACGCGAACTATACAGTACATATAAAGCAAACGCAATACTTCCCGTCAACTGAATAAGCAAAGGATATACGATTTTATATCTACTGTTTTAGCATACAATCAACCCAGTATTCTCCCTTATATAATACAATTTCCTTCGACAGAATTACTTGATATCACTGGTGATAAATTAAAATTAAACTGTATTAAACAAATGTTATTATTTCTAAGATATAAAATGTCATTCCCACTGCACCAGCTCCACCAATCACGTCGTACTTTAAACAGAGCACCGTCAATGTGATACCGAGCCGTCCGCGAAAAACCTACGTATGGGAAACATGTATCCGATAACATTTTTAATCAAGGTATCACTCAGGATAAGATCTCGGACTTGATCTTTAACTATCAAAAGTACAAACGTTTCAGTAATCAATGGAACCAATACAGCTCGGACAACATCAATATCCTGAAATTTCTTCAAGTCCATAATATGTAAGTTACTGCAACAGGATTTACTAAGAATCTAAAATTTTAACGTGTTAACTGGTCAGTCATCCAACGCTGAATGGCAAAAACTGGCGTTCTACACGCCACGTGCACTCCACTGAGAGTGAGCCCCCTATGAGAATCACTCACATCAAGAGAAATCAATTATCGTCTAATTCGCTACTCTCAAACTACAATAATGTCATTTCTCTTAACACTCACCCTTCTCATAGGAGTAAAACGACGACAACAATATGTTATAAATGTATATTTATTATTTAATGGTATAAGCCATTGGACGACCGACTGAACTAAAAGAACGGGCTCAAAAGTGTAACAACCAATATTAGTATCCAAGTAACTTACATATATGAATTCAAATCTCCATTATTAAACATATAAAATACGAGACATTTCTAAACCAAGATATTGGTAATTAATAAGGCCTATGTCTATCCGACACTGACTCCATGTAATTGATATAAAACAAGTTCTGTTTAAAACCAAGGTATTGGTACACTAGACCTTAGAATTTAATACGTCCTGTGTCTATCCGACACCGACTCCATGTTATTGATATAAAACAAGTTTTGTTTAAAACTAAAATATGACATATATGTATTTAAAATCTCCATTATTAAACATATAACATATGGTACATTTCTAAACCAAGATATTGGTACACTATTCTTTAGAATTTAAACTTAAATACGTCTTGTGTCTACACGACACCCACTCCATGTAATTGATATGCAACAATTTCTGTTTAAAACCACGGTATTTGGTACACTAGACTTTAGAATTTAAATCTAAATACTCCCTGTGTCTATCCGACAATGAGTTCATGCTGTAATTGATATAAAACAAGTTTTGTTTAAAACCCAATCATCACAATTCCATAGAATTTAAACATGTTTACCTCCTGTGTTTACCCAACACGGACTACCTGTAATTGATATAAAACAGGTTCGGAATAAAACCAAAATATTTGTACACTATTTCCTAGAATTTAAACATAAATACGTCCCGTGTCTAACCGACTCGGACTCCTTGTAATTGATATTAAACAAGTTATGTTTCTGACTTTAGCTCTCATGTAAACCTATTTAAATGTTAGTATCATAAGCACGTTTTACATTTCATGTGCCCAGGGACATGAATCCCATAAAACATATCACATGCACTTAATATATAATTCTAACCCTATGCGCAAATATCCGCATATAGTGACCAACAAGTTGAAACCGATTCGTTGCAATAAGCCTATAAGCCTATGTCCACCCATATATAAGGGAGCTAACATCACATGTTTTCACATAAATTTTGACCCTATGTGTAATTATTAACCAACAAATCGATACCGAATCGCTGTAACATGGCATACGTCTATTTACCGGTAAGTCCCTATATAGGGGAGCTAACATTTCAATATAAATTATGAATCACATACATCAGTTTCCTTGCATTTATACCTAACCCTACGTGCATATACCCGCACATAGTAACCAACAAGCCGATACCGGCTCATTACACCGGACATACGCCCTTTACCACCCCAAGCAGGGTATATTATAGTCACATACTTTACACGCAAAACCACGTTTTCTTGTGTCCTATACAGGGGAGCTCGTATTGACATACTGTTGAATCAAACAGTCTAAATGCGTGCACCCCTCATGAAATCACTCGACAAGTAATTGTTCCAAGTTTTATCACGCATGTAGCAGTCTAAATTCGTGTCCACACGAAATAACATCACACGGAATGACACGACAATCAAGTGTTCCTCCTCTCAAAACGTATAACTTGTTTAAAGTTTTCTTACTTTAACCGTCATTGATAATTGTAACCGGCTGGTACTTCAATCTTAATATGAAATCTGAATTTGCGTCACTGTTCTCTACCAAAACACTCCTGTTCTGGAACGCAATATCGAAAGGAAATATCTGAAAACAAATAGTATTCATTATGAATTGTGTATTGAACTGCATACACCAAACTTACTGCAATTACATGCATTTACCATTTTTAAAATGATAGCAATACTATTATTAGTATTATTTCTCACTTTGCCACATCATTTCCGACGATGTCACTACCACCAGTGTTATTACCCACATTAGCACTATATATACATAAATATATACATATAACATTATAACCAGTCATTTTAGACAATCTATATCAATTCCAGGTATGTTAAAAATATTTTAATATCGGTTTTATTGTATATGTCCCCTTTTAACTGTCTGTTTCTAGAAGTGTCTCGCATTTCAAATACAGCATTCCCAAGCATACATCACAAATACATTATTATTTCTTTAAATATTTCTTTATACATCTTATATTTGACAAACATGCGTCACGAGAATGTTGCACCTGGGCATTCGCCCGAAAAATCTATTTTCCCAGCAGTTTTAATAGGCAGCTATGCCCGAGTTTTGACCATCTACTACTTTAATACATCTACACATATCTAACCCTATGTGCAAATACGCGCACATAGTAACCGATAAGCCGATACCTAATCGCTGCCACATGGCATACGGCTATTTGACACCCAAATAAAGGGGAGCTAATTTCACATTTATTTACATATACATTTAACCCACTTTTCTTCAAATGGCTTACATGTCAACTACAACATCATCCAACATTTATCATCAACACGTTTCTGAAGGCTTTGGTTTTTCCTTAATTATTATAATTATTATTATTATTATCACATACGTCAGTCTACTTGCATTTATACTTCACCTTATGTGCAGATACCCGCACATAGTTTCCAACAAGCCGATACCGGCTCGTTGCACCGGGCATACGCCCTTTATTACCACCCGAAACAGGGTATTATATTCATATACGAGTATGCAGATACCTGCATGTAATACCAATGTCATACGGTCTGATATAACCATATTAGGTTTCATGGTATAAGCCATCAACGATTTCGGACAAACAGCCCACCACACACACGGTATATACACAAAAGTATAGGTTTATTACGACTGACATCGTATTAAGAGGTTCCATAGTATATGACGCCATTGGGCTTAAATATTCCAGATATATTCCTATTTAGTCAACTTCAGTACTCTGCATACTAGACTAGACAAATATTTTGCATACTTTCTATCATTATTTCTGTACATCTTCTATTTCAAATAAACCAATTTCCCAACATGTATCATGCGCAAGTTGTAACAGGGCATTCGCCCGAGACGTTTAGCGTCGCAGCAATTCTTAAAGGCATCCACGCCCGAGAGACGTCCATCGTCCCAACAATTAAACCAGGCATCTACGCCCACCACTTAATAAGAAAGTCCGCCCCTCATTCATTAAAACATAATAAGACTGAGTTATCTTTCTTTTCAGTGAAACAAAACTATAACTGTGGAAACCAATGTTAGCTTCACTCAACCTACATGTATAGGGGGACTGAGGAGCACAACCCCTGTTTCATTACCAAACTGTAGAATTTCACTATCATACAAAAAATACTTATCTTTTGAATTCGTCTTTTTCTTTAATCGTTACTCAAACGGAACACGAACCCAGAATATATGCGACCGTGTCAGATTTCAACCGATCATCTGTCCAGGACATTACTATTTCACAAACTGTGCACCGATCATCTCATCACGGATTTCTGAAAATTATCGATATACATTTATCTAGCAATCATACACTCGTCAGCATTTTGATTACAATGCCGTAGGCACTTCACACTGTACCGGCTCTATTATAATTAGCCGTATACTTTCATTGGTGATACAATGTACACATTTACACAACCATGCATGACGTTCGCGTGCAAGCAACGTGTGACGAAATACAAAACTAAAATTGTGTTGTAAACATTTTACAATAATTGACAGCAACCATGAACAATATCTCCTCCTTGCTATTATCATTTTCTGAGTAAATATAAACATGTCAGAATATTCATCTTGTTCAAAGCGTTTTGAAACCTGAAGTAATGAAAAGACATGTACGACTAATCAATCGTGTAGAAAACAGAAATGAATAATTAAATATTTACACCTGTGCCAGCTAAACTACTGATCCTATAAATGCCGTTTGTAAAATAACGATACTTATCTATAGTTTTTTCTATTCCATGTGTACTAGCGTGTCCACTGATAGGCTCTCGCTGTGTAACATAATACCACCCAATCTAAAATTTTAACGTGTTGACTGGTCAGTCATCCAACGCTGAATGGCAAAAACTGGCGTTCTACACGCCACGTGCACTCCACTGACAGTGCGCCCCCTATGAGAATCACTCACATCAAGAGAAATCAATTATCGTTTAATTCGCTACTCTCAAACGACAATAATGTCATATTTTAAAAGTTACATGTTCTACAGGGAAAATAATTATGGAATATCGAATATCGAAAATGATATCGAACACTGGCAGCGTGAAAAGAGATCTCGTGCACTTGTATTTTTATACTTGTTAGATTCGCTCATGAGTTTTGTAATGCTAGGCGGTTTATTGTGTGTATTCGATGTACTTATTAATTTTGGTCATTTGTAGGTGCCAGTGAAGTTTCTATATAGCTACCAACACAATACGGGTAACATTTTGGGTAAGGATTTCCTCAGTATTTTACTTATAACTGCAGATAGATATAAGGGATGATTATATGTAATGTAGGTCGGATGGCTTACATGTCAAGAGAACGAACCCCGGGTGCGCCTCTAAATTGTATAACAAGCGAAATCATTGCGACATATTTTTTGTATCATTTATATGTTTATATGTTTTGCTTTGTCCCGTACTATGAACAAAACGAAATTTTCATAACCAATTGGAGAGTGGGTGTGTCTAGGCAGCAATGCGATAAGTAACTGCACGATATTAGCCGTGCGACAATTAAGCTGTGCATCATATCAGTTTTACTGTTTTTACAAACCCTACAGGGAAATGTCTCCGCTATGTTACGTTATTTGAAAGAATATAAAGAAAACGAAGTAACGTCTGCATATTTTCTAACTACTAGTATATTCAAAATTTTCCTTGACTTCATATTTGAAAATATATAAATACATTTTATTTTAAATGTACTTCGTCATTTCGGAAGCATCTTTTGGTGCAACAAGAAGTTTTCGTACACATACAATGTTGTATTGTATAACAGTTTCGTTGTGTTTTCCGAGATACTTGAATGTTTCTATTCTATTTCAGGTATTAAGAAGATTTTTCCTGAACGAGGCACTCTTTTCAAAACGGTAGAAACATTTCGGCAGCATGAGTCGAATATTCACAGACACTCAGGGCAGTACAGTTGCTTCAGAAAGCTCTTTATTACGTGAAGAAGTAACTTGAAGCCTTGTCGACTTTAATAAACACATGAGACATGCATCTGGGATATTAGTATTTACATGTTCAACATGAGAAATCAAAACAAAACTTGAAGAGCATGAATACAGCTGCAGAAAAGACTAACCAATCTAACATGTTTATGAAAAATCAGGTTTAAAACTATTGTGTCAGGTGAATTCACTCAAAAACTTAAATGGTGAATTGGTTGCATTCTTCATGTGACATTTTAGAGAGCATGTTTCCTCTATATATTATATTTAACGTTTCAGTTTTATCACTTTTAACATTTCAATATTATAATAGTTTACAAATGAAATAATAAAATGTCAAAAACATGTGTTAGTGTGTATTATATTTGTTTTGGAAAAAAACTCTTTTTCAAAATAATAATGCTATTATTATATTTTGGGATTTATTTGATGTACTGTAAGGGCTGAAAAAATATGAAGGATATTGTAAGCGTGTGATTTATATATTTTAAGTTGCATATTTAATGATCTCATTATTAGATCACTAGAAGCTGAGATGGGCTATTGTGATCACATTTTGGTTCGTCCTGCAATATATTCTTATGATCTCGTTCACAACTTGATTTTGTATTGGATCTCAATGAAACGTGTTCAGAATGTTCGAAAGGCATTCAGATATGACCATTAGTAATGGAGTCATTGTTCCTGAATGTGTATATTTGTGAACCGAATCACATCTCCATTTTTCATGAGAGGATTTAGAAATTTACATGTGTACATTTCTAAATAATTCATACATTTCGTCTTATAACATCACAAACACAAAAGGGTTGACAATAGGGCTACCGCCTTGGAACGGTCAGTGGAACAAAGGCCAATGGGGGTTTAAACCGGTTCTAGGGTGCACCAAACCTCACACTTACCCTACTGTCATCCCATCAAAACAGGACAGTGTAAATAACGAAATCACCGCCATGAGCTAATATCTAACCAACAAGGCAGCATCAGTAGGCAATATAAGTAAAACACAAATATGCGCGTGTAAATATAATACAAAAAAACAATAGCCTAGAAAGCCACAATGGAGGTACTCAGTGACTTGGCAGAAGCCAGAGCAACAAGAGAATAAACCATTAAGGGCACGACAAGAAAGATCATAGACAAACATCAAACGCCACCGTCCCTTTGGGCTTTAGGTAGGCGTCATCATAGGGTCCACAGCCTGTCCGGTCATCGTACAATTAAAGAGGAAAGCATAGTGGCGAACTGTTAAAGGGTCCACCACCAAGCATGCAGTACGTTGCAAAATGATAGGGTCATAACCTCTTCTGATAAACTTTTTAACAAGTTTAACAAAGATAGTATAAAAGTGATCATGACCAAGAATCTTACGAAGTTTATAAATCACATCACCATAGAAATCAGGTTTTATAGTCCTTGTCGCGGAAAAGTCCTTAAATCACTTTTATATTTGGAAAGAAGATCAGTGTTACAATAAAAAGAAATTGTAAGCTTTTACGAAGTTAATGGTAACGGTAACCCTGATTAGTTATGCAAAGATTACGAATATTAAAGTCCTCAACTCGAGTACAAGCTCTTGAAAAACGAATAAGTTGAGACATATACATACATCCCATAAGAAGTTGCTTGGGGAAAATCCCCATCCAAGTGGGGATAATTAACAATGTCAAAATTAAAATCATCTCTCTTGTCAGAGATTTTGCTAATTATTTCACCATTTTCAATCGAGAGATCTAAATCAAGAAAAGAAGCGTTATTATCAGATATATAAGCTTTGTTAAGCTGACGTTCTTTAGGATACATATTATTAACCATAGTTAGAAAGAAGGGGTTGTCAATGTTCAATATGTCATCCAGATACCGAGAGGTGTCATTAAAGGCTTCACTAACATCTGCCTGGGTATCTGGTGAAAGACCCAACATGAAATCTCTTTCATAGCAAAATAAAAACAAATCTGCGACAATCTGCAGAGTTTGTACCCATAGGGATATCAACAATTTGTCTATAAACGGTGGTTCCATACCTTACGAAAATAGTATATAATAGGAATAAATACTGATAAAGGTGATCCTTTGGGAGCAACAAACACAATTAAGAGAATAAATCAGCAGACTCGGTTTTATTGAGTCTGTTCATGAAAAGTAATGAAAGAAGCAACACCTCTCACGCCCCCTAGCACCGGCTTAAGCGGTATTCTACTTCAAAGTCACCTATATTGGGCTCGTTGATCCCAAAGGACCAGTACAAATAACACTACAGATTCGTAGCGCGGGGAGACATTTTACAGTCGCCACACTGCACTAAACGAACGCTAGTGTGAATGTTAATAAGGAAGATGAGTGCTTCACAAACTTCAAAGCAAGTCCACATAGTATAATTGTCTAAACTGCCGTTAGCAAAAAACGCTTTAATATTATTACAGGCCTAAAATGTAGTATTTTCTCTAGCGAATGTTTTTTTAAATAAGAAAAATTAAGACAAACCTTGATATTAATCGGGTCTTTAAAAGATCTGCATTTTGAAAACCAGTGAGATCGTCTTTTTTTAAATAATAAGAGAGAGAGCCTTTGAATTTTTGACAGACGCTAGCCAGCCCCGAAATTACCTGAGGCAAATCCCTACCTAGTGGAGTCTGAGGACATGTACTCCGGAAAAAACTGCTGATTTCATACGTTTTAGTGCATTCCCGTGCGAAATGTTCAGTTTTATGTTGGACAAATATATTTTAGTGATTTTATTTAATTGATTTTCCATTTGAATGCCTACTTCAATGTTTGGTAACTTCACAAAATTCTACCGAGGCCTCAGAGTAGATACGGGACTGTTTGAAGAAAACATATATACATTTGATATTTGTGAAGCTTGGTCAAGATTCAATGATAACGAATCATTTATAAGTTTTCAAACGAGATGAGTGCTCATATAAACAAAAGAAAGTTAATGCCTTCCAATGTCATCGCTTTAGGTCCATTTGGGTCTCTTGGATGGGCTATTTTGCTTTGTTAAACTTATGTGCGATACTTATTTTCTTTCACTATGTAAAGTGATTTAAGTTTGTGAAGCACTCATTTTCCTATTAGATAATATTTCCGTTAGGTATGGAACCACCATTTATAGACAAATTGTTGGTATCCCTATGGGTACGAACTGTGCACCACTTGTCGCGGATTTGTTTTTATATTGCTATGAAAGAGAATTCATGTTAAGTCTTTCACCAGATACCCAGGCAGATGTTATTGAAACCTTTAATGACACCTTTCGGTTTCTGGGACGTTTTTATTCTCCGATATTTATTTCAAACACTTTTCATTGTGTCTTATGGGCATTGCTGTCATGGAAAAAAAACATACATTCCGAGCATACGCATCATCATGAGTAACAGAACTCTTGGACAATTAATATATATTAGAAAATTTAGACAAATGCAAGTTGCAGTTTTGACTACTTAAAAATGTCCAGCTTCTACCAAAGTCTTATCATTTAAAAACTAGGACACCGCATTGGAGTGGCATTTTATTACTACTAATAGTCTAACTATTATTTTCTTTTAGATTTCATCCGGATCCTTTCTCTAGTATCCAATGTATGGTTACTGTAACATTTCAAAAAGCATGTTTAATTCTTCATGATATCGTTGCCATACATTATATATCTTTGACGTGTTGTTTATCTATATCCGCTTTATTTCCTGGCAATCCCAATAGGAAATCACCTCCACTATCCTACCCGAATTATCATGTTGGTACTCTATATGAACTACCACTGGCACCTGAAATCAGTAATGCATAAACGATATACACCGTAAAACAAACGAACACGTGTACGAGATCTTTTTTTACGTAGCCAGTGCTGGGGATCATTTTCGAAATTGCATAATTATTTTCACTGTAGCGCATGTAACTTTTAAATTGTGGTAGATATGATGATACACTATGCTTCCCTCTTTAATTGTACGATGACCGGATAGCCTGTGGACCCTATGATGACGCCTACCTAAAGCCCATTGGGACCATGGCGTTTGATGTTTGTCCATGATCTTTCTTGTCGTGCCCTTAATGGTTTATTCTCTTACTGCTCTGACTTCTGCCAAGTCATTGAGTACCTTCATTGTGGCTTTCTAGGCTATTGTTTTTTTGTATTATATTTACACGAGCATATTTGTGTTTTACTTATATTGCCTTTTGATGCTGCCTTGTTGGTTAGAGATTAGATCATGGCGGGGATTTCTTTATTTACACTGTCCTGTTTTAATGGGATGACAGTAGGGTAAGTGTGAGGTTTGGTGCACCCCAGAACCGGTATAAACCCCCAGTGGCCTACTTTGCCACTGATCGTTCCAAGGCGGTAGCCCTATTGTCAACCCTTTTGTGTTTGTGATGTCCTTTGCATTTATTATTGCTTTTGCCTTCTTGTTTGTCTGTTTGTGTGTTTGTTTCTGTGTTTTGTGGTTGACTGTCCTCCTTGAATGTTACTTTCACTGTCCGATCTTTTTATATTTCTTGTTTGTTTATAAAACAAAGTTGCTAGACTAGAACTCATGCAAGTGGGTACATTTCATGACGAATATCATTAAAATCTCTTCATTCCAGTGTACGAGACCGACTCGAAAAACTACATTTCGGAAAAGGGGCGGATGAAACAAAAGATCTATAGGACATTCATCTACAATCAAAGTTACGGAATAAAGTGCAAACAATTCCGGATACTTTGGGCTATATTACATGAAAATGCGTAAGGTAATAAGGAAAATATAAAGCAAATCTTACTTTGAAGCGTGTAGTTTTACCGTCGGTGACGTCATTGTGAAACCACATGATCACCAACCTTGATAGTTGTGTCATACCTTTCGTACGTTTCAATGTGTTGTTGTTTTAAATTGAACTTTTGTCTACATTACGGCTTGTCTACATTACGGCTCAAAACACTGAATTCATCTTAATTCAACTTTTTTCTGTTCGCCTTTATTTCTTTTCGTATGCTTGTCTTTATATTACTTTATTCATCATAGAGATGGTGTTCTTTATTTAACGCCTAAATGAAAATAAACAAACACATTCTGGTGCAAAAACACTAACGTAAAATGTTCAATTTCCATCGATTTTGACTTTAAAACTGCATGCATATAATTAAATAAAAATTTGATATTTTAACCCTCTTCACTATTTCACCAAATTTTTAAATATATAACTGGTTTGATATTATAAAAAGTTAGTTATAGGCTAAAATAATTTGCTTTGAACTATTCTAACAATTAATATTAATGATTGAACAAATGCAAGTTAAGAGGAAAACTAACGGGACGCTGTGAGTTTTTAAAAATTCAAGATTGCCGTGTGTTCCTTTAAAGTCCTGTAAAATCTCCCATCCAACGTTCATCGCCTCTTACTAGTTTGTATGTTCATCCTCTATTGAATATAAAGCTTGCTAAAGGCTCAGTTGTATGCTGATTAGTTCACAAGTATTACTTGCAAACGTTTGTTCCTAAACATACATCAGCCAGGGATAGTAATTCAGAAGCTATCCGCATCAATATGCAATCACGTTTCATTCTGACTAATCAAACCCGAATTTAAGGTTTACAATCAGAATGGAAATGTATTCGACATAAAACGAAAGCAATTCCGTCTGTCGTCGTCGTATTTAATGAAATTGTAAAAAAACATTCGACATAGTTCTAAATTTGATTGCTAGTGTAAAATCCGCCAAATATAGCCTTATGCTACGGTGACATCAGAAACCTTGAACCCCTGTCTGATATGTGTGTTTCTGTATTAAATTGCAGTTTCAGTGTTCTTCACCAGAATAATTTTAGTTATTTCATAACTCCCATTTAAAGCGAGTAAGAATAAATATGGATAGGGGAGCATCGCCTTATTCCGATCGAAAGACCATACAATGACCTACATCAACCATTATATGGCATTACATATACTGTTGGTTCACCAGATACTCCCATCAGATACAGTACATTGGTGACAGTATATTCAATGCAATTCGTATATTTTATTATATTTGTATTGGGATATATGCACGAGTTCTTCCGCGTAATAATATAACGCGACTTTACGAAGAACGAGTGCATATATCCCTATACAAATCTAATATCCTTTTTATTGCATACGCATTTTGAATATAAAAACGAATAATAAGAACGAAATAATAAGTTTTAACCCGTAATGCTTATTAAAAACGTTTTATTTGAAACAAACATTTTGTCGCAACGTCGTGAGAATGTTTACATATTTACATGCGAATTGCACCAATCCCTAGAGAGTATGCAAAATAATAGTTCCAGTATAATGTTTTTACAACAAGTCAATATGAACACGTCAGTATGGTGAATATTCACGTTTCCTGCTATATGAAAGTAAATTTATTTAGCTTTAAATGCGCTGCAATAACATGTGTTGTTGTAGGTTACTTTATATGTTTTTAAGCTAAAATTAGAATACATATATATTTGGTTATCTGCAAATAGGAAACAATATGCCACTTGTTCATAATCACAAAAAACAAATTTCGACTTTTCCCTCCATTCCGTACTCGCAACATCAGGTAGTTGTATACCGGCGTTCGATGTTGTTTACATGTTTAATAATGTGACAAATCCGAAGCTCTGCACTAAATCAGCCATTTATACATCTAAAAGCAGCATGCCTCTTTATAAAACCCGCACCCTCAAAGCTATAATTCTGGATCAATCAAAAACGAATTTAACATTATTTCTCAGAAAAATATGGTTTCCTTGCATATCGTCCTCCTTTTATTGTCACACGTTAAATTAGACGCATAGGACGGGTTCGTAGAAAATAACAATAAGTTTCTGTAGAAAAGAGTATGATAATGGACCTTTGGAAACGGCCGAGCACGACACATACGAAATATTGCAGTCTCGGTTTGATTGAGACTGTTCATGAGCGGTAGTGAAATATGCTAGCTACCGCTCACGCCCTCTAGCCGGGTTGAGCAGAACTCAATATTCATAAAATCAATAGTACAAAATTTTAACCATCCCCAAGATGTCATGCATATGGCGGTGGACATGGAGTATACTACTTCCCCATGTCGTACGGCGTATGGTCCAAGTATCTAATAAAATGAAATGCCCCGAAGAGCGAAATAAACATAATGGAATTTAGTTGGGAGCAGCGGTTATGAAGCCTCCGTATAATAAAGCAAACAACATATCCTATGAGTGGTTAAACAATACCCAGAGCCTTTTATCGGCCGGAGTAGTGGAACCACCGAATCATAAATAAGTAAGAAAACAAAAGAAATTGAAAATAGTTATCGGTCTCAGCGATCTCCAAAGATCGAATGAATAACAGTACTGATTGCAAGCGCAAGAGGACTTTTTACTGCCGCCACACTGCACAAGCAACGCCACTGTGCTATAAAAAAGAGTATGATAATGGACCTTTGGAAACGGCCGAGCACGACACATACGAAATATTGCAGTCTAGGGTTGAGCAGAACTCAATATTCATAAAATCAATAGTACAACATTTTAACCATCCCGAAGATGGCATGCATATGGCGGTGGACATGGAGTATACTCCTTCCCCATGTCATACGGCGTATGGTCCCAGTATCTAATAAAATGAAATGCCCCGAAGAGCGAAATAAACATACTGCAATTTAGTTGGGAGCAGCGGTTATGAAGCCTGCGTATAATAAAGCAGAAAACATATCCTATGATTGGTAAACAATACCCAGAACCTTTTATCGGCCGGAGTAGTGGAACCACCGAATCAAAAATTAAGTGAGAAAACAAAAGAAATTGAAAAAGTACCACCGATAACTAAATATAAGTATCGGGCTCAGCGATCTCCAAAAATCGAATGAATAACAATACTGATTGCAAGCGTGGGGAGACGTTTTACTGCCGCCACACTGTACAAGGAACGCCACTGTGCTATAAAAAAGAGTATGATAATGCACCTATTTTATGATCATACATCTGCTCATCCATTCCTTATGCAAACCGAGTCTGCTACTTTTCTCTCTTGTTTGTGTTTGTTGTTTCCAACGGATCACCTTTTCAGTATTTATTGTTTGTTAGAATGATACTGTGTGAGTAAATCGCAAGCTCTGTGAGCTGTTATTAACAATAATAATAGTATATAAAAGTACGAAAGGAGAAATTAGAAATCGTCCAACACAAAAAATACAAAAAATATTGCAGTCTCGGTTTGATTGAGACTGTTCATGAACGGTTGGGAAACGTACTTGCTACCGTTCACGCCCTCTAGCCCCGGGTTGAGCAGAACTCAGTATTGAAAATGACAATAGTACATACATTTGAGCCACCCCGAAGATGGTATGCATATGACGGTGAACAAGGAACCTTCAGTAAGATTTTTTCACACGATTCCATGGCCAGCGGCGCTTTGTCCAGTTTCTAACAACACGCGTTGCCCTAAACACGAAAACAATGGGCGAAATAAAATAATGAAATTTAGCTGGAGCAGAGGTTACGAAGCTTGTGTATCACAGGTAGTAGTCAAAATACTAAATTAAAAAGCAGGCAACATATCCTAAGGGTCATTAAACAATACTCAGAATATTTAAAGGCTGGAATAGTGGAACCACCTATTCGAAATTCAAGACCATGCCAGTAGTGTATTTGTGATTTATTTATTTAAGGCATCACACAAAAAGACAATCACTACCAGTCAGTGTGCATTTGAGTGCTGAAGACAAGATAATAGCGAGGTTGTTAACACTTAAAGTCGATTTAAGCTAACCGCTGGACAATATTGCCCACTGACCGCTAACCCTTTCTTCATCACTCCTTCTGTTGTGTATTGTTAATTTAATTATATAATTAGTTTGCTCTTTGTTTGTAGTACAGTGCGGATCTACGGTGAAATCGCATTTGATTGCTGTGATTTCTATCGGACCATTTTTCTAATTCCCAATAATGTGACGCCTCTGTTGATGTAGACAAACCTAAAGCTTAATACTAATAATAATAACCTTAATGTAGCTTTGTCTGAGACTTAATATAGTTCGCTTCCTATTTTACATTTGCCGTTTGTCCATATGAAATTACCGTTTGAAGTATTGTCTTGACAACATCCTGATAAAACGTTTTAGGTGAATATATACATCCCACATGCATTGACTATGTTTCTTTACTAGTTATAATCTCTAGATGTGGAAATAAAGAATGTAAGAAATAATGTAAAATAACTATGATTCGTCGACAATTGTTATGACGCTTTCAACACTAAAAATGCAAAACTTAGTAACACCGGTCTACTTTCGCAATATAACTCTTCATTACCACTCTAACATCACAGCTGATTAACTTGAATGAGATTATGAATTATTTGCTATGCTAAATGTTCAACATTGTGTTTACATATTAATTTTTTGATTATATTTGTCCCTTTTTGAAATAAATGCTGTTTTGTTTATAGTGTAGTGAAGTATCACTATAACTGTGGGTAATTGTAGCTGATTTCGTCAGTTATCAGTCTACTGGCCATTTGACCAAGTAAGCAGTTTGTGAATAAGGGAACCGAGCAAATCAGTCTAAGCGGTCAGTAATGTCGGGTTTTGCCCGATGATTTGCAGAATTAGCTAACAACCTGATAACAGGAACTGATTCCAGGCGTGTTCCTGATGATATATGGCTAGTGACACTTTTATGGTGTCGAAGTTGGATATTAGTTAATCTTAAATTTCAATTTCTTTTATTTCTTTTCGATAAGAACTAGATATGAGATGTTATGATTAAGCCCAATATAAAACGAACTGCATATTTGCTTTTGATATTGTTCAGGACTGCAACCTAGTTTTTAACCTCTTTGTATATGTTATGTTTCCAAATGCATTGGGACATCTATAATTTAAATATTGATATCTATTTTTTTTTAAAAAGTAATCATAATTATAAAATAGCAATCGTGTGTTTAACAGCTGGACTATATTAAATGTATTACATATACTCGTAAAATTGATGGCAGTAAGCAAATGACTTCAATTATAAATATGTTGTGATTTGTAGTGTATACTGATACGCCATTTGGTATTTTGTATTAATACAGTTTTATCATTTATAAAAATACCTTTAAGATCTATTCTGTAAAAAGAACTAGACTCTATGGTGATGTGAAACACAAACTTCGTAAGATCCTTGGTCATGCTCACATTCATAAAATCGTTATTACAAATGTTAAAAAGTCTATCAAAAGATGTCATGATCCTTTCATTTTGCAACGTACTGCATGTCATTTTGCACCGCACTGCATGTTTAGTGGTTGACCCAGTCACTGTTCGCCACTATCCTTTTCTCTTAGTGCGATGACCAAACAGTTGTGAGCCCTATGATGCGTATATCTAAAGGATTAAAGGACAATACCGTTTGATGTTTGTCTTAAATCTTGTCTTGTCGTACTAGTAATGGTTTGTTCTCGTGTTTCGCTGGCTTCTGCCAAGTCACTGAGTTATTGCTTTGTGGCTTTTTATGTGTTTTTTGTTGTTTTTATATTCATTTATAAATGATCATGTATAAGTTATACATATATGACCTAGTAATGCTAAACAAGGCAGCTACAGTTGTATATTAGCAATTATAGTTTAATTATAATGTTATTATTATAAATGTCTCTGTTTGCTTAACTTAATGCTGCCTTGGTGGTTAGAGAATAGTTCATGGCGGGGATTTCTTTATTTGCACTGTCGCGTTTTATTGGGTTGACAGTAGGGTTAGTGTGAGGTTTGGTGTACCATAGCATCTGGTTTAAACCCCCAGCGGACTTGATTGTCACTGACTGTTCCAAGGCGGTAGCCCTATTGCCAAGTATTTTGTGTTTGTGATGTCTTATTTGGCCTTTTATTCATCTTTAAATTTGTTCTTTTTTTCTCTTTTCTCTGTGTGTTTGCGGTTGACTGCCGTCCTTGAATGCAGCTTTTCCTGTTCGAATTTTGTATCTATATTAATATAGAACAATACACAAATTGTTTCCAGGAATTGCTCCTCTTTCATAACACATGATAATAGTCATTATATATATTCGACTAGCTCTACCAAGGCAAATATGAAACGGCCTCCGTTTAAGGAAGACGTTCAGAGGATTTACCGAGTCATTATCTTCGCAACAAGCCATCCTTAAAGGAAGCATTTTTCTTAACATCGGATTGATAACCCACTTAGCTTTTAAGTCTTTGCAGAAATAGATGTCCTTAGCGTAGTTTTATTCGCAATTTGTCTTTAAATGACGTATTGATAATTACAGGCCTCGTTGAGTTCCATCGCTAGCTTAAAGGTTACATTTACCAAATAGGAAGAAAAGAAATAAGCGTGTCACTTGGTAGTTAAACTTGCATTTCCTGGCTACAGGTATATTGACATTCATGGCTTTCAATTCGGTGATTCCACTACTCCAGCCGATAAAGGCTCTGGGTTTTGATTAACTACCCATAGGATATGTTGTCTGCTTTTTAATTTAGTAATTTTGACAGTTGCTTGTGATGCGCACGCCTCATAACCGCTGCTCCCAACTAAATTCCACTTTGTTTATTTCGCTCTTCGGGGCATAGAATTTTATTAGATACTTGGACCATACGCCGCTGGACATGGAATAATGGCAGTAAATATGACGTGTCTACCACCGTATGCATGCCATCTTCGGGATGGTTACTATTCTGAACTATTGAGTTCTGCTCAAACCGGGGCTAGATGGCGTGAACGCTAGCAAGCATATTCCACTACCGTTCTTGAACAGTCTCAATCAAACGAGACTGCAATATTTCGTATTTTTCGTATTTATCGTGTTCGGCCGTTTCCATAGATCAACTATCATACTCTTTTAACTGTTATTTCTTGCTTCATGTGACAGAATGGGACAAGTTAACTGTTATTACTTGTTTCAGGTGACAACAATGGGACAAGTTAACTGTTATTACTTGTTTCAGGTGACACGATTGGGACAAACTCGGGATTGCATACGGGTTTGGATATACCTGTGTTATTTCTTGTTTTAGGTGACACGAATGGGACAAGTTAGGGATTTCATACGGATTTGGATATACCTGTGTCATTTATTGTTTCAGGTGACACGAATGGGACAAGTACGGGATTTCATACGGTTTTGGATATACCTGTGTTATTTATTGTTTCAGGTGACACGAATGGGACAAGTTAACTGTTATTTCTTGTTTCAGGTGACACGATTGGGACAAGTTAACTGTTATTTCCTGTTCACGAATGGGACAAGTTAACTGTTATTTCTTGTTTCATGGTGACACGAATGGGACAAGTTAACTGTTATTTCTTGTTTCAGGTGACACAAATGGGACAAGTTCGTGATTTCATATGGGTTTGGATATACCTGAATGATTTTGAGCCTAGATCTGAGATTCTAATGTCCTGCATATACGTGATAACTATGTCAATTACTTTGTTACAGACCGCTGCAAAACTTAACCAATTATATGTTCAATGAGATGTACTATATTATTTACTTGCTAAACTTATTTTATCAACGTCTGTGAATACCAAAAATAAACACAGCAGTTATATCAGGCTAAGGCGATACCCAGATACGACCAATAAACCTGATATTGGACTATTATCGGACTTCCATTTAACGACAAATTTTAGAGGAAACCATGTAATTATAGCTGCGTGAAGTTGGCTCAATATACGACAGACGACATTCATTTTTAGCGCGACTATTCGAAGAATAGTCAGAGCTATCCTACTCACCACGGCGTCGGCGTAGGAGTTAGCGTTGGCGTCGGCGTCGGCGTCCCCAGCTTCACCTTAAAATTTGTGTGATTTATAACTTCAATACTACTGAAGCTATTGCATTAAATCTTTATACTAATGTTTCCCATCAAATTCTTCACCTTATTCAACAATCCCCATAACTCTTCCTTTCATTTCGACAAAATGATGGCCCTTTGATTGTCATGTCTTTACCTTAAAGTTTTTGTGCAATAGATGTATAACTTTAAAACTACTGAAGATATTGTATTACAACTTTATACTAATGTTTTCCATCAAATTCTGCACCTTATCCAACAATCCCCATAACGCTTCCTTTCATTTTGACAAAAGTATGACCCTTCGATTGTCTTGCCTTTACCTTAAAGTTTTTGTGCAATATATTTATAACTTCAAAACTACTCAAGTTATTGCATTAAAGTTTAAAACTAATGCTTCACATCAACTTCTGTACCTTATCCAATAATCCCTATAACTCTTCTATTCATTTTGACAAAATTATGGCCCCTGAATTGGTAAAAAATGTCTTTTTTACATAGAAGTATATTGGAAAAACACTTCAAAAATGGCTGTAGCTTAGATATTTTGTATGTAGCATCGTCTAGTAGTCCTCTACCAAGTTTGCTCAAATGGTGACCCTGGGTTCAGAATTGGACAGCACCGGGTGTCACAAGAGGTGAAACATGAGGGTGTGTGTATGCCCCCTGAGTCATAACTTAGTAACCGTTGAGATCCCCATCCTAAAACAACATATACACTTACTGGACATAAACAGACAGATACAACCATCCAACCAGCATAGACACCGGGTTGCTTCCCCACCCCTGGGGACATAGCTCCTCGGGCATGACATGGGAAACCATTGAGATCCCCATCCTTTAACCATATAAACACTTACTGGGCATGAACAGACAGATATAACCACCCAACCAGCATTGACCCTGGTCTCCTTCCCCACCCCTGGGGACATAGCCCCTCGGGTATATCTTCAAAACCATTGAGATCCCCACCCTATAACCATATATACACTTACTGGGCTTGAACAGACGGATACAACCACCCAGCCAGCATAGATCCCGGACTCCTTCCACACCTCTGGTGACATAGCCCCTGGGTCATAACTTGTAAACCGTTAAGATCCCAAACTAAAACCATATATACCCTTACTGGGCATGAACAGATGGATATAACTACCCAATCAGCATTGACCCCGGGCTCGGTCCCCATCCCTTCGGTCATAATTTGGAAACCACTGAGATCCCCACCCTATATCCATATATACACTTACTGCGCATGAACAGACGGATACCACCACTCAGCCAACACAGACCCCAATCTCCTTCCCCAATCCTGGGGTCATAGCCTCTGGGGCATAATTTTGAAACCATTAACATCCCTACCCTATAACCATATATACACTTACTGGGCATTAACAGATGGATACAACCATCCAACCAGCGTAGACCCTAGGCTGCATCCCCATCTTTGTGGACCTAGCTCCTGGGTCAAACTTTAAAAATAATTTGATATTCTTAGCTCGACTGTTCGAAGGATCTTATGGGGTCTATAATTCAAAGTTCATGGTCACAAATTGCATATATGTGTTAACATGTAAATAACTTCAACATGTTTTATCCAATCATTATCAGACTTACATACTCTATTATAAATGGGACTATGATCGTATCTGCTGAGTTCAACATCAAAGGGGTCAAAGGTCAAATGCATTTACATATACTTTTAACATAATTTCTTCAAATTTTCAACTTATAAAATTTACATTATGTATCCTTATAAAGGGTTATTATGAATTTACCTCCGTGTCATCACAGAAAAATTGTGGCCCTTGATTTAATGAAAATTCCAATGTTTACCTTCTTGACACATCCAGCTCGCCCCTTTGTTTTCTTGTTCTCTGAAAATTCGAAATAGTAGTGCTATCATCTGACAGCTCTTGTTTTGAATGTCGTTAAGTAAGACATACAACATACGACATACAACATTCGTCATACAACATTCGACATACGACATTCAAAAACATCCTTCAAAGTGAGTGTTGTTTCACGCGACATACAACATTCGATATACAACATTCGACATACTACATTCGACATACAACATTCACATTCGACAAGAATCAGTTTTAAAGTGAATGCCATTCACGAGACATACAGCATTCGACATACAACATTCGACATACAACATTTGACACTCGACAAACATTAGTTTTAAAGTGAATGTCGTTCACGCGACATACAACATTCGACATTCGACATACAATTGGACATACAACATAGCCGACAACCATCATTTTAAAGTTAATGTTGTTCAACATACAGCATTCGACATACAGCATTCGACATTCAAAAACATCCTTAAAAGTGACATACAACATTCGACATTTGACAGACGTGTCATTTTTAAAGATAATGAGTTTCACGCGAAATCCAACATTCGACATACAACATTCAACATACGACAATCAAAAAAACAACATTCAAGGTGAATGTCGTTTCACGCGACATACAACATCTGACATACAACAATCGACATACAACATTCGACATACGACATTCGACATACAACATTCGACAAACATTAATTTTAAAGTGAATGTCGTTTACGCAACTTACAACATTCGACATACAACATTCGAAATACAACATTCGACATTCGACAAACATCATTTTTAAAGTGAATGTTGTTCACGCGACATACAACATTCGACATACAACATTCGACATACGACACTCATCCTTCAAAGAAAATGTCGTTTCATATGACATTCAAAAACAACATTCAAGGTGAATATTTATTATCACGCGATTGCAAGCGGAAACATGGTTCTCAACTGCGGATTTATTAACCATTTAGCATGGAAGTAGTCGCAGAATTAAATGGTCATAGCATCCACATATTCCGCAATTTGTCTACAAATATAATTTAGATAATTATATACCTTAATTAATTCAGTTGCCTCAACGTCATGTCTGAAAAGGGATATACATCTTGGGTTATTTAAAATTAAGTAAAACGTGTTTACATTTTGTGTCATTGGATGATACTAGATATTTCTGTGGGGGCATGCGTTCAACGCCTGGCATGCACTATTTCAGCGGGCAATATCGGCGTATACTTAGTTGCAGTCAACAGGTAACGCATACCACTTAGAGGCACTACTTTATGTCATATATACGAGTAATATATATAGTATATAGTTTGGAATGTTTGTAAACCAAAAATGCTTATAAATCTAGTAAATACGTATTCAAGGGAATATGCATCTAAATCCACTCCCATAGGCTCCAAGTATAGAAATGTCAAACAGAAATACATGTTATGCCATGATTTTAGACGAAAAGCCTCAACTGTCAGCGAGATTGGGTCAAGACTCGACTCACGCAAACATATTATGTAATCTGCGCCATTTCCACAGAGATCTCTATTAGTAATCACTACTCTTCCACCCTCCCTCTCACAGACAAACACCTTAGCATTACACAGGCTTCTGTTTAGATGGGACTATACTCTCTAAAACATGTGTTACGACTGCTTAAGGGTATTTTTGTTATTATCATCATCATTAGTTATATAAGCTCCACCATGTAGCATGATTCAGAATAAAAATCGTCCAAATTCAAAAGTTAAACACAATCACAAAATGTGTACAATACTTGCCTTTTGATAGATGCATACTAGGTCATTGGTAAAATATATCATGTTTATTAGACGTTCTACAATGCAGCATGTTTTAACTATCTCACACAATAAAATATCTACTTCATTATTTAACAAACCCAAAGCTAATATCAAACTATGATACGGTATAAATAGATCAGTTAAAAGTGATTAAGAAAACAATTTTGTAATTTATTGTTGTTGTGTCGTAACTTTAGTACTTTCAATTTGTGTTTGTTTTAAATTAAACTTTTGTCTATGTAATGAGCTCAAAACACTGAATTCAACTTAATTCAACTTTTTCTGTTCGCCTTTATTTCTTTTCGTATGCTTGTCTATATATTACTTCATTAATCATAGATATGGTGTCTTCTATTTAACGCCTAAATGAAAACAAGTAAACACATACTTACTGGTGCAAGAACACAGAAGTAAAATGTTCAATTTCCATCGATTTTCAGAAATCAACTCCCGATATTAAAGTGCTGTAAAATCTCTCCTCTAACGTTCATCGCCTCATACTCATTTGTATGTTCATCCTCTATTGAATATAAACAGTTTAAAACGTAACTGTATTTCAAATAAGCTCAGAAACATATCAAATGCACCTAGTTTACCAAGAACCGTGTAAACCTTTTTATACAAAAATAATGTATTTATGCAGTTTAAAGCTAAAAGTAGATACAAAAATCCAACAAGAAATGTAGCATTCTCGGACAACAGTCAGTTAACAACACGTACAGAAGCAAAGATGAATAAAAGACAAGATATGACATCACAAACATAAAGGTGTTGACAATAGGGATACCGTCTTGGAACGGTCAATGTCAAAAAAAGCCGCTGGCTGTTTAACCTAGGTTCTAGGGTGCCCCAAACGTTTCTCACCCTATTGCCATCCATATAAATAGGGACAGTGTCAATAAATATATCCCCGCCGAGTTATATTCTCTAACAAATAAGGCAAGATTAATTGTCATTAATAAGTCCAAATGATCTAATGAATAAAATGCACACATTATGCAATACTCAATGAAAGTGAAATGAAGTGTAAATATCAAGAATCTCTCAATTTAATTGTTTTTTAAACGGTTAAACTGTTGCAATTATCCTCGGGGAAGCAGATCTTATTGTAAATCGAATCAGATCAAAGCTTGCTAAAGGCTCAGTTGTATGCTGATAAGTAGAGAGTAGCTCACAAGTATTACTTGCAAACGTTAGTTCATAAACATACATCAGCCAGGGGTAGTAATTCAGAACCTATCCCCATCAATATGAAATCACGTTTCATTCTGACTAATCAAATCCGAATTTAAAGTTTACAATCAAAAATGAAATGTATTCGACATAAAACGAAAGCAATTTCCTCTGTCGTCTTCGTATTTAATGAAATTGGAAAACAACCGAAACAGATCTAAATTTGATTTTAGTGTAAAGTCCGCCAAATATAGCTTTATACTCCGGAGACATCAGAAACGTTGAACCCCTGTCTGATATGTGTGTTTCCGTATTAAATTGCAGTTTAAAGGTTCTTCACCGGAATACTTTTAGTTATTTCAGAGCTCCCAATTAAAGCGAGTAAGAATAAATATAGATAGGGGAGCATCGCCTTATTCCGATCGAAAAACCGTACATGCGATGGACGAGGCTAACAATGTAAGTGTCGTGACCAGTAGCTCCGAGGATGCCTAAAAGTCAAACAGTAATAATACCGTCACTGTGTTGCATTGCAATACACCGTAACTGAGTTACATTGAAATACAACTGGCACTGGGTTGCGTTGATGTACGACCGTCACTTTGTTACACTGAAATACGACCGTCACGGTGACACAATAATATACTACCCTTACTGCGAATATTGAAGTTTCGAGTTTTGCAATAAATATTTGTTTTAGAGGGAAGGGTAGTGGGGATCAATTTCTGACAGTATGATTTTGAAATAGGTTTGATAACATCTCAATAAACAACATTCAAACGATTTGTATGTTTGTCTGTACAGTGAAATGAAAAGGCTTGAATGAATTATTACAACAATAAAAGCACAGGAATTCATCCATGGGTCCTTCAAAATAGCATCAATATCAAACATGGTGCTTATAGGGGCAAGCGGAACAATGGAGTAAATAGGACACTTCACTCATAATGCAAGATACTTAATCTTCATTTGTATCAATCATACAAACTTGTGCAAAGTACTGACATCAACACATTGACTTAAATTTATTGAACTTTTAAAAGACATATAATTATTAAGGTCATTAGGCTGTCTCCAAGACAGTTTAGATAAGGCAACGTTCTACTGTCACTAGAACAACGAGCATATAAAATGACCTGCATCAACTCATTGTACCATAGCTCTAAAGTGTTTTCTTTGTTCATGCTTATGATATATTTTTCATAAACCTGAAGGTCTGAGGCTAAACCGTGCTATAACTGCCGGTATAGTTCAGCCCTGCTATAAATGACAGATTCGGCAGTTATACCATGTTCTACGTAATATTTATAGAATATATTTTTGAGTATATGCGATTTATACTGCTTCTCGCGGGCCCTAGGCCCGAGAGTGCAGTATAAATCGCATAGGAGAAAAATATGCTATAAATGTTTTGTACTATAGCCATTTATCCAAGTACGCGTGTGCAAAAAGCTTTAGAGCGTTGCAGTTTTTAGTAGACATAACAGCTCGATTCAATCAAGAATAGCATTATCACGTGGCATGAGCATGACCATGTTTTGATTATTGCAGCAAATCGCCTTTGTATAATATTGGGCAAATGCAATGTCAAGGAGTGCTGTTTTGCTAATGGCTTAGACGTTTTGATTGACAGGTTGTTAGTAAATTACAACAGCGCGCGCGTAAAATAGAGTAGACCA